>CM021100.1:490023245-490058228 GCA_007115665.2 Sequoiadendron giganteum | reverse complement strand
CCTTCCTCTTCACCCCCTCCCTCTCCTTCATCTTCACCACTCTCTCTCCCTTCGTCACACTCACCCCTCTCCCTCACTCCCTCTCCCATCCCTCTGTCTCTCCACCTCACCCTTCCCCTCTCCCCATCACCCCATCTCCCCCTCCTTCACCCTCACCCTCACCTTCACCCTCCCTCTCTCCCTCTCACCACTCACCCTCCCCCTCTCAATACCATCTCCCTCTCCCTCTCCCTAACCGTCTACCTCTCCATCTACCTCTCTCCCACTCCCTCTTCCTCTTCATCTCCCCCTTCCCAATCCCTCCCTCACTGACCCCTTACTGTTCCATCCCCTCCCCATCATCCTTCTCCCTCCCTCCCTCTCACCCTCATCCACACCTCTATCTCTCCCTCCCCTGCCCACACCCACACCCACTCCCTCTTCCCCTCTCACCACACCCTCACCCTCACCCTCTCCCTCTCCCTCTCCCACACCCTCTCCCTCACCAACTCCCTCTTCCCCCCTTTGCCTCTCCCTGCCTCTCCCCCTCCCCCACACCTTTGCCTCCCTCCCTCCTCTTCCCTTCCTCCTCTTCCCTCACCCCCTCACCACCGCCCCCCCTTCGTCACCATCACCCCTCTCCCTCACCCTCATTATTGCCCTCCCCTTGCCCCTCCACACCCACCTCCTCCCTCTCCCTCACCCTCACCCCTCTCCCTCCCTCCCTCTCTCCCTCTTCATCACCCTCACCCCTCTCCCCATGCCTTCCTCTTCGTCACCCCCACCCCTCTCTTTAATATAATTTTAAAAAATAGATAATATTTATTGATTTTTAAAAATGATAAGAATATTCATATAAATTAATAATAATATTAATATAATTTTAATTTTAATATTAATATTAATATTAAACAATTTAAAGTGATAATTAAAATAAAAGATGCCTAAAACTCGTTATATTAATAGAGAGCTAAAAAGGAAATACGAACAACAACCATACCTAAGCATTAAGCGGACTTATAGACTATTTTGTGTAGGTTCTTCCTATCTATTTTACAAAGTCTTCATGTTTATCACCATGTTCAGCAAAGCTTCCTTTTCACACTGGATCAAACTATTCATCAGTAACACATAATGGTGAGTTCTTTTTCTTGGCAGACGTCCACAACCATGAGGTTACTAAAGATCACAGGGACATGATGGATGGAACTCCGTCGTAGGACTTAAAATTCATTCCATTCTTGTGTAATTCTCTCGCAGAAGCTATGAGGTAGATGTGTAATCAGAGATATCTGCAGATAAAATCTACATGGGGAGGTAAAAGACATGAAATGAATGTAAAGAAGAAAAGATGTGAATATACCGTTCTAATATGAGTACCCACTCCACAAACCACGCACATCAACATAAATGTGATGAGAAACTCCAAAACAAAGGTCTCTAAATTTGATCCAGAGGGCATAGTTGCTGCAATGTGTGCTATATTTCCAAACACCAATCTGAGAGCAAATACAACAGTAATTGACCCAACAACTTGAGCTGCTATGTACCCTGGAATCTGTCATTTCAATGCAATTATACAACCCAATGTCAATTCAAGCATAACCATATTAACACCCAATGTCAATTCAAGCAAAACCATATATTCATATCTTAACAGGAATTCCATATGGTTTATTGGAATGGCTAAATTTGAGAGGCCAGCATACCCATGTTAACATCCAATGTCAATTCAAGCATAACCATATATTGAAATCAATACAGGAATTACATACGGTTGATAGGAATGGCTAAATTTGAGAAGCCAGCAATACCCAAATGAAAAATACTGCATACAGACCTCCTTCACTAGAAATCTCTTGATAGATGCAAAGGCCTATGTAACTGCAGGGTTAAAGTGAGCCCCAGAGATATGACCAACAGAATATAGATCAATGCCATCACTACTATCCCCAACACAATTGACACCCCAAGATGAGTTATGGAGCCATCAGTCTTCTTGTCAACAAGAACAGCACCACAACCTCTAAAGTTCATGAAGAATGTTGCTATCATTTCTGCTCCAACCATCAATCATGGAAAATCAATATATAAGAATTAGAATTCAGTTATGACACTGAAATAGAAGAATTAAGGACAATATTGAAGAAAATTTGAGTTAAAAGATAGTCAAGAAGAGAAAAAAATGGGAGAAGGATCACCCCTAGTAACTCTTCTAAACATGGGTCTACAGAATCCAATTTATAACCTTAAATCTCATGAAGGACTTGATCTATTTAAAAGAATAAACCCCATGAGGTAGTTCGGAAATTAGATTACAGAACGTAACTTCCTTTAATATTATTAAGAAATAAATAAATTTAACTTACTAAAATAGAGAGATCTACGTATGGCAAAACAGATAAATCTGCTATAAGTTTAAAGAAGAGACAAAAAATAGGAATGTGAGATTATTGATCAACTGTTGAATCTAATATCTTTTCGGTGTAACGCTTTTGATGCCATTATCTCCGATGATCTTTCCAAAATCATAACCTCGTTAAGAACCCAACATTTCTCCTTTGTTTTTAATCGATCTATCTTGATTTGGGAATTCTTCTTAACGATCCCTGACGCAGATATCTCTAATTACCCATCAACCTTTTAGATGGTGATTTCCTCGGTTACCATCTAACACCTTTCTCTATCTCCAATATAGGGACCTGATTTTCTATAAAAAATAGGATTTGTTAGTGTTTCTTAGATCAGATTAGATAATAAATTGCTCAATAGAAATGCAACACATAAGACAATGAACACAACAAGATACCCTGGGAAAACCCTCCTCTTGAGGGAGAAAAACCCAGCAAATGATTCTCTTCTATATAAGATAACACAGTGATAGAAATCTGCTTACAACACAGCCCAACAATGGCTAATAGAGAGTCACAATGATTTCGCACTTTTCCTTAATACACAAGATACAAATGAATCTGTTCTTCCTTGAGATCGGACTGCTGTAGCAAATGCGATTTCTGTTCTTCAATGATATATGCGAATTTCTGCTCTTAATGATAATTGCGAATTTCTGCTCTTAATGGAATAGCGAACTTGCTTGTTGAATTTGAATTACCTTTAGCAAGGATAATGACCTTGTACTTATACATCATAAGCACCTCTTGACTTAGGTCGGCCTCTTTAAGAAAAATACAATAAATGATAAACAATTAAAATAACATGAAGTCGGCTCAAGGTTGATACAAGGAGAATGCGAACTTAAAGGGTCGGCTCTTGGTTATATTTAAATTGTCTTTCTTGGGAAGTGCAGACCGAAGCTGCAAATAACATCAACACTCCCTCTCAGCTAGGGATGAACTTCCATCTGCACAAGACACACCATATTAGAATGAAAACAAAATAGAATATCACCTCAACGTGATATTAACCATTATGGCTACTCCCATAGATGGTATAAACTCATCACGGATTCCCTCACGTGATGTTGTCATGGAGTCACACACATGACATCCACCATAGCTTCTCCCAGAGGGTGGAAACAAGGGCTTTCACCTCAACTCTCTCTCATCAGAGAATTGCATTATCAAGGGCTTACACCTCAACTCTCTCTCATTAGAGAATTGCATTATCAAGGGCTTACACCTCAACTCTCTCTCAACAGAGAATTGCATTATCAAGGGCTTGCACCTCAACTCTCTCTCAACAGAGAATTGCATTATCAAGGGCTTGCACCTCAACTCTCTCTCAACAGAGAATTGCATTATCAAGGGATTTCACCTCGAACTTCTCTCAAAGAAGAACTCATTAAACAAAGGAACACTGATACTGAGACTCCCTCTCGATCCTGGCTTCAGAGATTGCAAAGAAGACTTATGGAGATGTACTCCCTCTAGCCACCAACTCAGTCCCTCTAGTGTTTACTCCCTCTTGATCATTTCTTTGGTTGACATGACTTCTTCACAAGATGCCTCAAGCTTTTCATCACTAAGTAATCTCTTATCATCTTCTTCCCCCTAAACCTGTCCAGGAAGCATTTTAGATAGAGATTACTAACAGTCCATAATTATCCAAAGAAATATCAAGATTAGAATCGTACAAGTTATATCATGAATGAAATTTTTCCAAAGATCTTATGCTAGTGAACAACACAATTCAAGAGAATCTACTATCTCTCTTAATTACAAGATCCAAAGAATAAATAAATGATATAACTCAGCAACCAAAGAATACTTATCTTTTTAGCTATTCTGATAGGTCCAAATGCTGGACATAGTGAGATACGTTGTACTTGAGCTCAGATCCATCCGTACCCTTCACAGTTTGAACACAATGATGACCTAAAAGGTACATTGACTTCAAGAGATATCTCCAGCCATCAATATAATCTAATGATTGCAAGCTATGACTCCAAGCTTGATCATTTCTTCATTCGGTATGACTTCGATATCCAATCTTTCCAGATGCAGATTGCTTGATGCTCAGGTTATCTCAATGTTAGAGCATGAATTAATAACTACAAAACAATTCATGAACATTATTCAACCATGCAATACTTATCTCATGGATTTCAAAAAATCTCCTGAGTAATAGATAATTAATTCATTAATCATGACATGTCTTTCTTTCAATTTCACAGAAGAGCTAATCTCAGAAAAATAAAAGACAAACTTCACAAATTGGCATGATCCTACTTGCAATGAATAAATCTAAAGAATTTTATTATAGTGATCACTATTTACTAGTCACACATAATCTTAAGTAAATAATGTCAGAATTGCATAACTCAACAAATTGAATTTTACCCTAGAATAGTAAATACAAAAAAAACAAAGAATACTTATCTCTTAAATATTCAGAAGAGTGGACACCATATGATATGTTGTTCTTGCGCTTAGTGCACAACCTTCACAGCTTGAACATAGGCCCATGACTAGAGTAGAAATTCACTAGAATCATTTTGGGGAGAGATCTCAATCACATCCACAAATGAAGCATGCTGATTAGGCCTGGTAGGACAATCCCTCGCATAGTGACCAAATTTGTCACATTTAAAGCATTGAACATGAGAGGGGTCCCATTTCTTCTTGAATGCAGGGGCACCATCTGACCCATTATCTCGATTCCTTTTAAAGAATCCTTTCTTCCAAACTTTTCCTTTCTTCGATGAATGAGAGGCGAGAACATGTAACTCTTCATTCTTTGAACTTTGACCAATGCCCCTTGCCGTTAGTCTCGACTCCTCTTGAATGCAGTCAATCCTCAATCGATCAAACTTAAGAAGTTCAGATCTTGCACTAATTCCTTGAATGAACGCCTCCCATGAAAGCGAAAGACCATTGAGAGCAAGCATAGTCAGTTCTTTATCATCAATCATGTGACCAATAGTGGAGAACTGATCTTTTATCTCTGAAATCTTCATGAAGTATGTAATAATAGATTCTCCTTTCGCCATTTTCACATGATGAAGTTGTTTCTTCAGTGCAAGGGCTCGACTGGTGTTGTTGATTTTGTACATCTCTTCCAAGGTTGTAAACATCTCTCTTGCTGTATCCAACTTGAAGACAATTGGTACAATATGATCCTTGATGGAATCAACCAATACTTTCTTTGCCCTAGTGTCTTTCTTTCTCCATTGTAGCTTCTCTTCTTCCCCCTCAAGTTCGGGAACTTTTGTTTTCACAAACTCAGCAAAATCATTCTCTTCCAAAGTTAGCATGAACCTGAACCTCCATGATGTGTAGTTCGAGATCCCTTCGAGTCTATCCTCGATTTTCAGACTGTTCACCAACTTGAGAAATTTAGAAGATAGACTGAAAAGAAAAGATAATGAGAGTTGCAAACTAACAGATCTGAATCTGATCACGATCTTTTTCACACCCGCTCTGATACCATGTTAGTGTTTCTTAGATCAGATTAGATAATAAATTGCTCAATAGAAATGCAACACATAAGACAATGAACACAACAAGATACCCTGGGAAAACCCCCCTCTTGAGGGAGAAAAACCCAGCAAATGATTCTCTTCTATATAAGATAACACAGTGACAAAAATCTGCTTACAACACAGCCCAACAATGGCTAATAGAGAGTCACAATGATTTCGCACTTTTCCTTAATACACAAGATACAAATGAATCTGTTCTTCCTTGAGATTGGACTGCTGTAGCAAATGCGATTTCTGTTCTTCAATGATATATGCGAATTTCTGCTCTTAATGATAATTGCGAATTTCTGCTCTTAATGGAATAGCGAACTTGCTTGTTGAATTCGAATTACCTTTAGCAATGATAATGACCTTGTACTTATACATCATAAGTGCCTTTTGACTTAGGTCGGCCTCTTTAAGAAAAATACAATAAATGATAAACAATTAAAATAACATGAAGTCGGCTCAAGGTTGATACAAGGAGAATGCGAACTTAAAGGGTCGCCTCTTGATTATATTTAAATTGTCTTTCTTGGGAAGTGCAGACCGAAGCTACAAATAACATCAACAGGATCGAGACTCCATTATGATTTTCTATAATGAAGAGCCATACAAGGATTTCTTCCTTCGTAGCTTGCAAGCTCTGCACTCTTTCCACTAGAAAGAGAGTGGCTGAGACATCCTGTGATGAAAAAGGCCCAAAGAGACTACTCGAGGCACATCTCTGTTTAAGCCCTTGAGATACATGGGTACCTGTTTATGGACACAGAAGAAATCTTTCTTAACTAATCATCATCGCTCACTGAATCTGCTACCTTTAATTCCTATACTTTCACGCCCTATTTTATGCTACTCACATTAGACGATCAGCAATCACCTCAACTTTTGGCTGGTGCAGCGCGTCATACAAATCTCAGGAATCGAACTTTCCAATATCAAACTGCTTGCCATAATTCACATCTCTGTTCAAGCCCTTGAGATAACCCACTACCCTGTTTTTGGACGCTCCTCGAATGGTTAATTTAGCTCGCATCTACCTAGACGCTCCTCTTACCAATTAACTACAATTTAAAATTGTTCCGTTCAAATCTCCAACGGTCTGAATGTGGACCTAGAAATTTTATTTTAGAATAACTAGACTTCATAGAATTTTTAAGATAAATATAATAATATTTTTTTAATAAATGGAATCGAGTAATTTTTGGAAGAGTTTTTTTATAGTTTCGAACTTTTTAAAAAATAGATGTTTGTTATGTCTTAGCTTTTATATAAATTTAGATGATTATGGTATGAGATTTTGTGATGTCAATGTAGAATTTCTCTTATTTCAATAAAGCATTGCAAATAAATTAAATTGAATTATGTTTATAATTTTGGTTATTGAAAGAAATATAATTCATAAATATACAATTAATTTAAATTCTTTAGTTAGGATAGAGTACTGAAATGAATGTCGACATAAAACAAACAATTAGAGGCACTTAACTTCAAAATTAATGATAGACTTGATTGGTGTAGATCTAATATTTAATCACCTTATCACTATATAAAATTTTATGCCTTAAGTTTGTTGGTAGTCTTAGAATCTATATGGTTATGCAATCAAAAGCTAAGAAAAACTAGTTATATATAACCCTTATATATCTGATAAAGTTGTGCAATCATAACCTACATGAAAAGACTTTGTTATCAAATCACTAAAGATAGATCCCTAGTTAGATTATGATGTTATAGGTATGAAAAAATATTCCTACTCCTACACTATTGGTTTATTCTTTGTTTTATGGATGCGAGATTTCTAAATGGTTAAGAAAAAAATGGAAAAGAAGATTATGTATTTATGCATTTACATACAATAATGATCAATGATCTCTTGCAATACAGAATACTTAGTAATCCCAAACACTGTTGTATATCCATACATAAAGTTAGAAAGATCTTTACAAGCATTCTAATGTTTTTAGAATGCTATTACATTCATCTAACTGAGCATTACATTCATGCCAACAAAAGAAACAAAGGAAATTTCGTAACTATGACTAAGAAATCTTCTTGAATACATACTTAATTCCATTGACATATTCTCCAAAATAAAACATATTAAATTACTAGTTTTCTTCTATTCCATAAGTCTTTAATCCTTTATCAAACTAGACTTAGCATTGATGGATTCCTTGCAACTTGGCATCTAGAGACTACACAACAACCAACCTTCAAAAATGACTCAAAATTTCATTATCAGCAGCAAGGCGTTAACCCTAATCTTCACCATTCATAGTTTAAATGCACGGTCCAAGTTGAATTGCACCCAAAATAAACAATTTAGATGAATGGATATAATCTACAATCAATTCTAGTAGCTAGATTACTATGCCATTACTATTCGTAGGTGGAGTGAGTGGAAAATATGCATACAAATTTTTCTTCCATATGTTCTTACCTTTTGTTAAAATTTGAGCCCCATTCGAATGTTAAAATCATCTTTTATGGAAAATCAACAACTGTTTGGATGTGGGATTTTTCCCTCTAGTAGGATTATGATATTTTATTTACTACTTTTGAAGAATGATAGCAATATTTTTGGAATGTGGATATATTTTGACATCTTTACAACTTCAGTGATATCCCCTAAACCATCAAATCTCTATAAAATTTCTTATTGAAGTACAATAAACAACTTTAGGATGTAGCAAACACTTGGCATGCACTAGGTTATGCAAAATAACACCTTTTTTCAAGATATATATTAATACTTGAAAATTTTATACAAATATTCATCTTGCAAGACTTTGGCCACCATTAGGACATATCCTATCACCTTAAAAACTCACAAAAAAAATTAATTATTTCTCCCCATACATCATGGTTGCCTTTTTCCTATCATCGAGGCTTGAATAGGATTTGGGAACCCTTTGTTGAGGGTTCCATGGGAAATGGAAACCAATGGTTCTTGGTTCCTATGGAACCTTATGTAATGCCCATAATTTTTCAAAATAAAAAAAACCAATTAATTTATTTTAATACATTAATTAAGCTAATTAACATTCTAAACATTGGAAGAGTAGGAGTTAAGGGAACATCATTCAATTTCAACACTTACTAACACGCGATATACACCCATGGCATTATAAACTTGTTTTTCCTATACTTGAGGACTAACAAAGAATTATACTCTCATGCCCATATTTAATGTGAGTTTTAACAAATCCGCCATAATTTTTTTTTATATACCCCAAATTTACAACTTAGCACATACTCCTCGCACACTCATTACAAAATTATACTTCTAAGGTCTAACCAACATTGATCCTATTAACTTGAGTGAGGAATAACTCAAGGTTTTATCAAATTATAAGTATTTGTCTGCTGACTCTTGAAATCAAGTGTAAGGGTGTTTGATTTAACTTATTTCAATATCTTTGATAAAATAGGGTGTTCAATGATGCCACCATCCATGAGATGATTATTGCATTTGAATCTTGACCCACACACCTTGCTAAGGTTGCATATTATCATGACTTGTTCAATTAGAGTTACTATAGAGTAGATAACCTTGATATAATAGTTTGAATTTTTATGCAACTTATATATTATACATTTATTCTAAGAAATAAATTTAAAAGTTGTAAAACAATAAAAATAACACTTAAAAATAAATATATTTTAATTCTTATACATATTATTAATTTCCAAATGAAGAAGAAAAATAAACAAATAAAGAAATACTAACTTTTTAAGATCTATATTCCATGGAATTTATCCTAATATTCTTATTTAGATCATTAGAATCTTTTCTATGGGTATGAAAATATATTCCCCTCTCTTTAAGGGGCAATTGTAATCTAGGAATTTCTAGAATACCTTTTAAATACTAAAGTGGATTTTCACGGTGGTAGGTGGTGCCCTCAATGGAAATTTTATTTCTATTATTTTCCAATGCCAAGAACGAAACACTAGACTTGCTTGCAAATGAATGAAATATTTAATACTATTATTTTTAGCTTATGTTATCCCTTGTCATAGATTTAAATCCCTGAATCTACATCAATTGTTAAGAGCCATCTTTTTGCTTATCGAGAACATTAAAATATTATTTATTATTTATTATTTATTATTACTTTATTATTAAAATATAAATATTTATGTATAGTCTCAAATATTATTTACCAAGCCATTTTTACAGATTCAGTAGTTTGGATCATTTTGTCAAATAGATCGTGTACCTTCCATGCACTTAAAAATTGCAAAAAATTTTAAGCTCATGAAACATATTATATTTGTCTAAGTCACCAAAACTTGAGTGATGTAAACGTTTCTCCCAAAGTTCTTATCTATTTGACTTTAACTTTTCTAATCCTTTAACCACATATGCTCAAGCCTAACTATTGGTACAATAATAAACAACATTAGTGAATACATTGTAACTAAAAAAACACTTTATTTTTGAGTTTAATAATAAAAGCATCATTAATATTTAGATTAGAAGATTTAAATGTAGATTATATAATAATGTTGCTAAAAGTTATGAACAATCGAGTGATTGGTATTATATCAAAATGATTATGTATTGGAATAACCATGGACTACCTTGTTCATCAAAATCATGAACACAAAGGGTGCATTCATCAACCTGTATGGTATTACTATGAAATCATAGTGACCATATCGTGTTCGAAATGTCATCTTATGGATGTCTGAGGGGATATCGATTCCTGATGGTTACTTTGTTCAACTTCCGATAACCAATACATAACCGAAGTTAACTGTCCTTCTTCACGAAGATAACTGGTGCTCCCCATGGAGAAACACTAGGGTGAATGAAACCCTTTGCTAAAAACTCCTCAAGTTGCAAGCGAAGCTTTTTCAAATCTTGGGTGGTCATACAATAAGGAGCTTGGGAAATGGGTTCTAATCTAGGTACAAGATCTATCTTGAAATCTATGTCCCTTTGAGGTGCCATCCCTAGAATCTTGTCTTGAAAAACATACGAATACTCCTGAAGAATGGGGTGACTATCGAGATAAATTTTCTCTTCTCCACCTCCTAAATCCAAATCATTCAATATAATAGCGAATAACTGGAAACCCTAACACACACACCTTCTCAACTGCATAGCTAAGATAAGTCTCAAGGAAATCAGCCTCTGCACTCTCACTATCTCTACTCCTCTGCCAGATGCATCAATGCATTGAATCAACTTAAATTGATAGTCTATGATTGCACTATGCACCTCTAACCAATCCATTCCTTTGACAACATCATAAGAACCCAATGGAATAACTCGGAGGTCCATTGTAGTATGGAGAGGTCCAACCTCCAATCTACACTTTGGTACAAGGGAATGCGATGCAACTTTTGCACCCGAGGCTAAGTCAGCTTGCAACCTATAGACTTTCCTTACTGCCTCTAGTCTACATCACGTCACAACGGAAGAAGAAATGAAGGAGTCTAATGCTCTAGAATAAAAAAATAGTAACTGGGTTACCCAACAATATACCAAATGTCTTGATGACAGTACCCTGATGCTCTACCTGGCGGTTATCAACCGCTGTGAAAACACGATGCTCTCTGCTTGCATCCCCAATTATCGACTTAGATGCCGCTGGTCCCTGTGAAAATCTAGATGTGCCCTTGTTAGGACACATTCTAGCTATGTGACCATGCTGGCCACATGCAAAACACCCAGTGCCTCTACCATATCTTTTGCCTCTAGGTGGTTTGCTAAACTATTGCACGCTACCCCTGAAAGTGGACTAAGAACTATGTGCTGGCTACTCAAAGCTGAAGCATTTCACACGTTTCTAGTTCTTGTCCGCCTAACTTTGTTGGAAACCTTTACGTTTCCCCTGTGAAACCTGTTGTTGCTAACCACTTTCTGATGGTCTCCGTTGAGACCTAGAAGGTGCAGCTCCCTAAGGCTGACCTCCTCGAGCACTAGACCATACTACTAAACTGCTGCCAATCTAAACAGCCATTTGGCCTCCAAGTGCCATGGCGAGATTCTCCTCTACTAGACATGCTTTCTCCACCGCTGTCTCCATGGTTTTGGGTTCGGAAACCCTCATACCTCTGCTAAGATGAGTATTTAAGCCCCTGACAAAGTGGTGAACAAACATCGCCATGTTGAATCCTATCCCTGCAAACTATTTGAGCTCGTAGAACCATTAATCATACTGCTCAACTATAAGGCTAACTGATGCAAAGCGTGAAACTCATCACCTCGACACTGACGCCAGTGCTCGTATAGGAAATGAGCTCTTAACCACTCTAGAAAAATCTCCCAAGAAACTGAGTTAATATCAGTATGGAGCTTCTACTCCTCCAGCCTCCACCATGTTGATGCGGACCCTTGTAGATGCATGAAAGTGCACCATGATTCGGTATTGTTGCTATAAGGATGCATAGCAAATCATCTTTCAAGGTCTATAAGCCAAGTGTCCACCTCTAACCCAGTACCTGCTCCATCATACGGTGGTGGATATGCCCTAAGTAGATCTCTCATATGCGCTTCTGACTAAGATGGAACTTCCCTCTCACCAGGATTACCCTGAACCTCATCTTGCCTCTTACCAAGGAGCGCCAATGCCTCCTCGAGTGCTCTACGCGTAGCCTCAATCCCTGGAGGATTCTGCTATCGATCACTGTGCCTTGGGGCATTCTACAATGCCTCATGTTCTTCTTGATCTGGAATAAGTGGAACATGAGGAGGAGAGTCATGCTAACTCCCATCACGACCGCCTACATGGCCACATCCTTGCCCTCTACCTATTCCATGTCTGGGAGGCATAATCCTGCACAGACACACTAGGGTATTAGGTAAGGTACACAACTTATACCTACACAACTAAAAGCTTAATGGGTTCATTATTATCCTATAGTACCCAATGTTTAAAATCGGGCTCTCATGATTACAATGGGGAAGCTCTCTTACGAAAGAATGTGCTAGTTATTTTTCCCAACAAAACATGGCACACAATGGAGTTAACCTAAAATATGACCCTTTAATAGCTTGTCATTTTCATATTCATATCTTCTTAAACTGTTTCCTATTTCACATATTCATTGACTTGTTCATAGTTGTAGTTGTTCCTCTTCTTGCTTCGTTGCAGTTGTTCCTCTTCTTGCTTCGTTGTAGTTGTTCTTTTTTGTCGTTGGCATTGGTGACAAAAAGAAACTATTTTTGTAGAATCTTGAGGTAAGTCACTTGCCCTAATTTGATTTAAGATTTTTGGTAACCTGTAGATGGGTAGCTCATTTTTTGTTACTATACAGAGGTTACAATCCATACATTTTCATTCTCTACATTGTTGATATAAAGGCACAATTTCTGCAAAATATTGAGGTACGTCACTTTCCTTGGTTTCAATATTCTATATTCCTATCGGTTACCCTTGAGTCACCATGATTTCTTTCTAGGGTTTTAGAATAATGAAAGTTATATTTTGGTAGCAGACGTGGCTAGATTGAAAACAAATTGAAAAATATATTGTTGTGCTCTATCTACTAGTTTCAAGGAGTGTTGGATCTATGTAACCTGCTGTGGCTTGATTAAACAAACCTTGGGTAAATAAGAGTATTTTGTGAATCGATATTGATCACCATTTACAAGAAGCTAGGAAATGTGATTTTTTTTAATTTTTAGAACTGGTTTGTTAGATCACACAATACTCAACGAACTCTTATTTACTTCCACATCATGACCCCCAAAAATTAATATTTGAGTTTTTTCTCGTTCTGTGTTAGTCATTGTAGCAAGTTACCTTGCCCAATTGACTTAAATTGCACTTGATTGTAGAAAACACTGTTCAAACGAGGTTGATTAGAAATTAGGACATGCAAACGATTTGGTTTCTCTATCGACACTTCAACTTTTTCTTTTACCTCCTCTAGAATGTCATGCTCGATAATCAACCATCTCCATTTGATGGCCATTTCAAGTTATCTAGTGTATTGATTTTTTGACTGCATTTATGACCATCCATTTGACTATCTTCTAGCGATTATGTATTCTGACCTTTTCCTGTGATCGTAGCAAAGTCTCATTGCCAATGCATCTCCACCATAAAACTGTCATCACAATCTTTAAGAATAATTGTCCTTTAACTAAAAAAATGATTTGGAGACTAATATTTCTTCAAATAATCATGTATGATATTTTCTACTATTTAATTATGATTTTCATTGAGAGAATGTTAGTGCATTTATATTGATATAATAATGGGAATTGTTGTGGTGAAAATATCCATTATATATATGAGATTTCTACAAAGGATTTATGAAATACAGAGTCACATTACCTAATCCATTTTTACCAGTTTACAAGAGCACATGGTAAAAATACTCAAAACATAGGGTTTTGTACTGGTAATGCTTAAATAAATTTGGAAATCATCTGAATATGGCAACCCCTTTGTCCTAGTAAGTTGGTCTGGATCTGACAATGTCCTTGCAAAAAAATCAGAGGGTGTGCACTTACTTTCCTTTGGAAGGCAACAATAGAAATCGAAGGGTCTTGCATTGTGGATGTTAAAAATATATTTTTGAATTTGAAGATTTATTCATTTCTTGATTCTCTATTTAAAATTTTATTCTACTTCTAGGTCTAGATTTAAACTTCCTCAGTGAGTGAAGCTCTAGTGACCCCATCCAAGATGAAAATTGATGTTGGCATTGTATTATCATTCCAAAATCTAGAAAACATAGTAGACAAAGGCTACTATATTAGCATTGAATCCTTAGCCAAATGTCCTCCTTTTCTTGGTAACCAAAATGAAACAAATTGAGCCAAAATGGTCTTTGATTTACCTATAGTTGTGTGTGGAAGGAAAAAATAGGCTAATGATACTTATGAGCATTGTACATGGAAATTATTAAAGTTAAACAAATTAAGTGAAAATTTGATTATTGATTATCAGTAACAGTAGATAGATAGATGTAGTGGCTCTAGGTAGATATAAGGATTGAACGTAATGCCCACATGGAATTATTTTCATACAGGTTTGCAAATATTATAAAGTCATTTCAACAACAACTTCTGCAAACTTTACATGAAAAGGTAATGAAAGCATATTGATGTGATCTGCTAATTCTTTTCTTAATCTAATGATGGATGTAACAAAATAACATTTGGTAAGATAAAATATATTTCCAATTATTTTTATTTATTTCTTGATGAGATATGACACATGTAAATTACTTGGGATAAGTGTGAGGGCATGTGTCAGGTTTCTATGAGGTTAGACAACTAAACCATATTGCGAACTTAAGCTAGTGTGAATAAGACCACTAGGTGTGGGAACTAGATAAAAGATAATTGGTTTGAAAAGAAAAATTTCACATTAACACCCCCAACCCTTAAGTGATAGTTAGGGATAAAGTCACTAAAATATGATTCTTGGAAAGAAGTATTGATGAGGTGCTTGTCACATTAAATTGCACTCACTTGAACATAGGCTTAACATTCTAATGACAAAATGGAAATAACCCGAAGGTCTAGGACCTTGCAATATGAGGTCAAGTCTTTGAAGAAGGTCAAATTTCTCTTTTGATCGAGGTTCAGATGTGTTGGACCAATCTATCGCACAAAATCCTATCACTACCCTACTCTAATCAAATCACAAGGGAAAATGGAGAGAAGGATTGCATACAAGGGAAATGGGAGGTGATACACCAAGATATATATATATTTCTTCCTCCTCCAAACAACATAATATATCAGTGAAAGGGGCCAAAATACTCACACAATTATATATTCTATTAAATTCCAAAGATAATATAGTTTAAGCATAATTTAGATGATCTAGAATCAAAAACTAACTCAACTAGTGGTAGCAACCTAAGAAAAATATTATTAGATCAAATCTAGATGTCTAGCTTCTTAATTTCTAAGCTAAAGGCATGTACAAAATAGCTCTAGCATGGACACCATGTCGTCTTGTTGATGAGTCTTTAACTATAGAAGTGAAAATTCATGAGATCTTCCATGAAATCTAGTCATGCAATTCTTTAGTAAGAAATGGTGTTTGCAAAATACAAGGAAGCATGAACACCATTTTTTCCACCAATGCAACATGAAGAATTATGGAAGATCTGTTTATGTGAAAGAATAATCAAACTAGATATCTCTATGAAAGTGGACACCTCTGATCATAGGATCAAATAACCTATAATATTTTAAATGCTCACAATAACCAACAAAAACATAATGTTGAATATTTTTCTCCATTGTCTTATGCTAAACATTTGATATAAATTCACAAGTGTGAAATCCAAATACCTTGAATAAGGAAACATCAGGCTTGATTGTGGATGAAGCATCTTCTAGAGTAATGTTTTGAATTTCCTTGTGGGGAGTGTGATTATGAATATAGGCACAATTTATTACTTTAGTCCAAAATGACAGGGTGATATATCGAGACTAAAGTATATAAATTTTTATCTACCTTACTAATCTATTCTTTCTTTTGGCAACACCATTTTGTTGATGAGTGTAGGGAACCAAATATTGATGTTGAATATCATACTAAATACAACTGTCAATAAAGGCTTGGTTCAAATATTCCCCCCATTATATGTGTATACTTGTTGAATAGAAGAACTTCACTACTTCTCAATGAACATGTTGAAGGTCATGAAAGTGGCCTAAAGAAACCACCTTTTTACTAAAGAAGGTACACCCATGTGCAATGGGAAAAATCATCAATGATTTTGAGAACATACTTGCTTTCTCCTAATGAAATCATGTTAGAAATGACATGACGGTAAAAGTAAAAAGTTGTGTCACACTTTTATAAATGAAACAACTAACATTGATCAAAATTTTAAACTTGAATCAATAAATGACAACATATATGTCTTGAATTTTAAAATTATGTAAGCTAATAAAATATGTATTTTTCAGAATTTAATATTTGTATTTATTAAAAAAAATAAAACTAGCTTTTAATAAATTGACACTATAATTTGGCTGATGATATTGAAATATTGTAAAATAAATTTACATGAGGCATCAATATTTATATATTCTTTTCAAACTATCTTAGTTTCAACAATCAATTTACAAGCATAATACTCTTAACACCTAGCCAATTATAAATATTAGAATATATATAACTTAAAATATAATTCCAATGGATGTCCTTCCTTGGGTTTTAAAACCATGTGATAGAATTATGACTAGAGGAACTAGTTAAGGATTATCTAACCATAGAATCCGTTACACAAACACCCATAATAGAATTTGATCACATAATAAATTAACAAAAATATGAATTATTAATTCATATAATTACATTTACTATCTTGTCTCAAGGGCTTACAACACGAGACCTCAACCTTTAATGAGCCACATATGCAACCACTGTATAGATTATAATCTTTTGAATTGATATGTGATACAATGCTCTTCACAATGTGCTACTAAATTTTTTCCCTCCATATGTCAGAGAAGGGCATGTTAGGAAGCCCATCTTTTGAAAAAAAATCACATTCCTAAACAAGATATGAAAGATTAGATTTAGATGACAATGAAACTTGTGAATAGTAGTAGTTTGGATCCAGATAATAAGATAAGATAAAAGTGGGCTTTTGATTGGCGTTGTTTTTTTACCTTTACCCACAAGGGCACATTAATTCTATATCCAATCATAGTACCAAAATTATCCTCTTGTTCATCTACAAATCTGGCTCCATAAAATGTGAAGCTTTCTATTATCGATAGTACCTATAAAAATATAGATTCATAAACCATTCCACTTCTCCTTATGCCACAACCTTAAATATCAGATAATCAGAAAGAGAAATGGACATTATGTGTACCTTGATCTTCCCTTTTTAATTTTGACAAGAGTTCCAACATCAAACACAAGAATTTTCCAATGATGAAATATAAATAATATTTGGTAGATAAGAAATCTATAAAATGATTCTTTGATAGTGAAGACCCGTGCATGAAATGGAAGACTGTGTGGAACAAGTGTATACTAGTGATTTATGGATTTATAGTTAGAAATGCTTTCTAAGATTAAAATGAGAATATTCTAGTACACGAACATGAAGTACTAGAGAAAGGTTACAATCAAGCGCTTCCAAACCCTAGGAACAATACTCATAACCTTTATGAACTTGGATAATTCCTTTGCATGTGTAAACAATTTAACACTTGTACACCATCTCCACCATTGATAGCAATGAGAAGGTGAAGATGAAAGATATGTAGGCTACTTCGAATAGGAAAAGCTCAATACCTGGTAATGATTTTAGTAAAAATGTAGATCAAACCCCCAGATCTTTTCAACCTACCAAAAAAATAAAACATGTCATGTATTAGTACAAAGAAATTCAAAACATAAAATTATGGAAAGCAATGTAAGTGTGTCATTAGTAGAATAATGGATATGCTTTGATGGAAAGTCCTAAAAAATAAGAGTCTAAAACCCAACAAAGCTAATGTAAGTATGCTCCTAATATAATTAAAACCACACACATGAGAAAATTGGATTCATTAAGAATCATTCTTGCTTATTTGAATTGGTTTGATTTTCTAATATCAAATATTTTCCTTTTCCAAAGATGTGCCCTCTGGCGATCACAAAGGAAACAGGCAACAACAACCTAAGTGTGATAGAGTATAGGATTTTGAAGGCCTCTACCACCACTCATACAATGTCTAAGAATTACAGTTCTCCTAATTCTCTCTCCATAATTTTAAAAGCCCCATCGCCACTTCAAACATTGATCTCTCAAGCATATATCTGCAAACCAAAATAATTGCCTCTTGTTCTAAATCACTACTATCAACCAAATTATATATACCTATTTTGTACTTACAGAGATGTGGATGATAATGGAAGGCTTGACATTGTGGTTTGATAGATCGGCCACAGAAAAATATATTTAGTCTCCATCACAAACATCATTCACACTCAAACCTGCAAAATCAATGGATTATTTTATAAATTTAGCTATAAACCCACTCTGTCTATCTCTATCCGTCAATGTTTTCATTTAATCTACCATTTGCATGCTTTGATATATATGATAGTATCATATGTTATGATGTGTAAGACATACCATTTTCTCACAATATCATTTTCTTCCATAGTATTCTATATTATTTATTTTATCATATCTGCTTTAATTTATAAGACTTGAGGCTTTTGGATAACCTATACATTTTTCTAGAGTTTTGGTTTGCGAAATTAGATCTAATTTTCAAGACTTTTACATCTTATAATTTTCAAGACTTTCACATCTTATAGTATTTTAGTAAATAATGCAGATATAATATATATAATATAATATAACATATGATAATCAAGTTAGCAGTTGGAAATGTTAGGAAAATGTAACAAAATTTATGATATTCATGGAATGGTTAAAATTGTGGTGGAGTCAAATCAAATGTTAGTTTGAATAATATTTATTGGGTGGTTCAGATTGTGATTTTATCTTGGTTGGCTATTGGAAAAAAGGGATGGTTTTGAAACCTAGTTTAAAAAGTAGTTTGCAAACCATTAGAAGAGTCAAAGACTTTATTATTATTTATTAATATGTAACACTACTATTATTTATAATATATTATATTATATTATATAAAATATATAAATAATACATTAATTGTCTTTATATAAGTGTAGATGGAAAAGTGTATATGGAATAGTGCAGATGGAAAAGGTGGTGAGGTTTTGGGCTTTAATTGTACCTTGCAAGAAAACCACTACCAAGTGCACTTACAGTAAAAAACTTCAAATTGAACTTGTGGGACAATAAATTTGAACTACACGCGAGAATACCCCTTTCAACTACACTTGTAGGAAAACAACCTCCAAGTGAAAATGTTGTGCTATGAAAGTAAGTGAACCAATTTTAATCCAGTTGAGTAGATGACACCTATAAAAAATATCTCTCATTTCAAGAAATTTTGGGAAACTTAAAAAATGGTAGGCTAATTTTAATGCTCTTTCTATCTATAATGGAATTTAGACCATTTTAAAGAGTAACTTTGAGACACCAAGGACTTGTCAACTTTGCAATGTAAGCTAAAACCTAACAAAAGAGGGGATCCTCATTTTTTCTAGAAGAAAAATGGGGCATGTTGTGAAAAGTAACAAAATTAATAAAAATAAATGGTGTCATGTTTTACTACTATCTTAGATGTATTAGGTAACATATCAATACTTTCCAAAATTTTGATGTTGAAAATTGTAGGTAGTTGTAGAGAGGTTAATGTTAAGTACACCTCTCTGAAATAAGGAACTCATCAAAGAAATCCTACTTATATACAAGATAACCTACTTTATTCCATTCCTATAAGTGCACTTGGAAGTGGATTTATCATATGTGCACTTGAAAGTTGTTTTCCTACAAGTTCATTTGGAAGTGGTTTCTTTCATGTGCATTTGGAAGTGGTTTTCTCGTAAGTGCACTTGGAAGTGGTTTTACTACATTTGTAGTTGAAAGTGACAGTTGTAATTGATTCAAAAATAGGGTGTCACCACTTGATTGATGATGCCACCACTTTATTATTGATTTCATCGCTTGTGGAGTCTCCTAACCCATCTAAACTGTTGTCATGAAATTTATTGATATGTGGATAATGTACACCTATGAAGGGTATCCAAAAAGCTGCCAATAATGCTTAAGTTTTGGGTACATATAGATATATCCTAGAACTTAATGGATGTAAAAAATTCATGAAGACTTGGCAAGAGTTGAGGGAATATGTGCTATTTGTGATAATTTGATCACTTTCTAGCATGCTTATTATAGTATTGTTGGGTTTCTAGGGCATAAAATCTAGCTAAAACAAATCCTAGATGATAATATAGATGAGAAAGTTGAAGAAATTCACTCTCAACATCATTCGCTATGGGTGCTAAACTTGAATCTTGAAGGTCTACAAAATTTCAAATCTTATTCCTGACCTCCTTTGTAATTTGATCGACTAATTTAATACATCTCCCTTCGCTGAAAGGAAGGGAGGCAACCTGAAGCTGTACAAGACATTGAAATCCTTCTTGATTTCGTCGAACCTCTTCTTTAACACCGCCTAGTTGTTCTTGGTTTTGGCCACTACCTTATGATAGTAGGTGAATTCATTTTCTTTGCTAGAGGTAGCCCTCTCATCTATAATTCCTAAACTTCTCAAATCCTCATCTGCCACCACACATAGCTTGGAAATGAAGCTCTATGACTTGGCCACTTGGGGAGCATACTCTTAAAGAATTTGGTTGGCCAATGGGCCAACCCTTTCATTTATCTCTTATGAATCCCTCAAAAATTGTAAGGTGAATTTTAAAATGGTGAGTGCAATAATGATTTGGTCCACATATGCGAATACCAACCTTCTCCTTAGAGGAAGGGTTGCAGATTTATGTGCACCTGCTAGCTCTTCTTAGAGTTGAGCTTCTTTTTCCTTCACTCTCTCTTCCATTTGATCTCTTCTCTCGAGATAACTTTCTAGTTTGGAAACTAAGTTTCTAAACTCTTGATTAGGAGCATGCAGAGCAGACTCGACTTCTTGTTTATCACTTCTTAACTTTTCGGCCTCCTCTTGAGCCTTTTGCAAATTTTCAAAGACCCAAGATAAAACACCGTCCATCTCCTTCTGTATACTCTCTCAAACATGTTGGTGTTCTTCACTAGATTGGTGGTCAACTTCTAGCTCACACTTTAATCTGTCAATTTTGACGTATAGCTAAATCCACTCATCTTGACGCATTGCAAGAGATCCTCTTGCTTCCTCCTATTTCATAATTTTGGGCCCTGATTCTCCACTAGAGCCAATTCACTATTTCATTTAAATCCAAACCTTCTAAGTGGTCTTGGCTAGATCTACCTTGTCGCATGGGAAAATTTCATTTAAATCCAGACCCATTGCCCTGATGTCATAATCTTCCATATGCAATTGTACTTTTGGCCAGGCTATAAGAAGCTTCATAGTAGTGATCCATAGAGAATTTCGTTCTTCACTAAAATAGGTTTGAATATTTTTGGTGATGGGTAGCTGAACATTCTTCATTGTTCTTTTCTACTTCCTAGCTTCTTGAGCCACCTTAGTCATGTCAAAATTAATTTGAAGTGTCTAAGGGGAATCAATGCTCTGTATTGCAAGAGAATCACCAAGGGCAGAATGAAAAGAGTGACAAAAGGGGAGACTTTAGATGTATGAGCATGTGGGGAGGCGAATGGGAGAGTAATCATAAAAAATGGTAGGATGCCAAATGGAGATTGGGCACTAGAAGTACCAGTTGGGGTAAAAAGAGAAATAGATGGAACAGACAATTTATGTCTGAATTTTGATGGGCCTAGGGTAACGGGTAGCATGGATGATTAAGCTTTCTTGATAGGGGCCCTAGATAGGGTGATCAAAGAATCAATAGCGACCAAAGCGAATGTTGTGTACTTAGCATGCAGGGGCATATCACTTGGTATGTTGAAAATGATAGCAGGCTCATTTAGAACCAAGAGTTCAGGGTCTCTAAATGGAGGATTATTTCTAATGGGTGGAGGAAAAGGATTGACCAAAGATGTAGAAGCAGGAAGAAGAGGGGGATGAAGACTTACTTGAACCATGATTTTCTAAAGATTCTATAGAGTGAAACTACTTATTCTTCATGTATGATAGTTGCATCAGGTATGTCTAGGTCTCAGACTCACCTTATCTTTGTTCAACCCGAATTAGAGCATCCCGATCCCTTAGCAGATGATCCCATTGAAGCTTGGCCCTCTTGTTTTACAACTGATTATCCTGGGGACCGTCGGGTTCTCTTCCCTTTACTTTGGATGCTGGTGAAGGATGCAACTTGTGAATCCTTTTTCTTAGAGCTTCTCCCTCTTTCAAACTCTTGTGGTAGGGAAGCACGATGTGGAGGTCAGACCTCTATTATTTCATGGCTGGACTCTAGGTTGTTTTTTCTGGAATGAGCTTCTTGATCATGAATGTTCATGAGCTATTCATCATATGGGTGGAACTCTCCAAGAACCTTATGCGTACCTCCCATCTCTTGTCGGAACCTCCAAAATTCTTCCATCTTCCTTTCCAACCACCCTTGCCACTTCATTTGATTCTTGAGGGTTTTACTTATCAAAACCTCCCTATGATATTTTTCATGTGGTGTATAGAAGCTCAACCAGGTGACATATGAGGCTTTGAGAAGTGTAGGAATTACAGATTGGAGGGCTACCTCTAGTTAAGTAAATGAATTCACCCACTGTCATAAGGTAGCGGCCAAAACTAAGAACAACTAGGAAGTGTTAAACAAGATGTTTGATGAAATCAAGAAGGATTTCAGTGTCCTATATAGCTTGGGGTTGCCTCCATTCCTTTCAATGAATGGAGATGTATTATCAATTGATCAAAATATAGATGAGGTTAGGAATAAGATTCAAAATTCTGCAAACCTTCAAGATTCAAGTCCAAAACCCACAACGAATGACATTGAGAGTGAAGTTATTTAGCAAATCTTATATATATTATCAGCTGGGAGTCATTTCAGCAAGGTGGGGACTCATTTATTTTGAATAATTCTATGAGCTTGATCAAGCATATAAAGCCTTTTGTAGTCTTTCCTGGTAACTGATGCAGATAGGAAAATGTTACACTCACCCTTCCTCAAACTCCAAGAATGATCAGAGGTATTGGTTTGTGCCTTCGCAAGTGAAGGCCCCCTGTGAGTCACCAGAACTATGAAGCAAAATATTTCCTTAGTCTATTATTTATTTTCGGCTTTACTTAAATTGTCTTTGAGAGGATCCACACATGAGATGGTTGTGTTTCCGATGGGCGCACAATGCACCATGTGGTGGATGTGTGTTCTTTGTTGATCATTTTGCTTTCGTTTGGGAGTCACACCATGTGTCGGCTTGGTAGATATTTTCTTAAAATCACTTTTCATGAACTTGCTCGACTATCCGTCTATGCGACACGTCATATCTTTGCTATAGAGGATTTCTATGTTGGTAGCTTTCTTTTGGAGTCTATCAGAATGTTTCTTGCCTTGTTCTAGAGAAGGATGTGAGTCAGTACCACCAAAGCCACTTGATCGGTTGAAAAGACCTTTAACATGCTATTTTTCTAGGATCTGAGCGATTACGAGGGGTAATCCTATTGAAATATCTAAATGATATTAATGGTGCAGTTGAAAGTTGATGAGCAAGATTGCAGTGACCTAACAAAAGATCTAGGATCAGATTTTGAGCTATTAGATACAAAAATCTGGTAGTCATTACTTTTGAACAAAGTCAAAATTTCTCTCCTTGGTGGCTATAAATTAGAAGTGACAACATGAAGAAAGGGTTCCAAAAATTTTTGTTTTGGAAGAATGTTTCTTAGCTTTCATAGTTAGTAGGAATATTTTCTTTTAAATTTTGTAGAATGCTGCTTCACACTGGCATGTTATGTCTTTTATATACTCAACCTATTATCAAATTGGAATCTGATATTTGTTTTAAAGTTAATTTAATATTGAAGTACAAGTTATATTGAAGTAAGAGTTATTTGGGAGAAATATTTGAAATTGTGCATGATATGGCCTCTAGCAATATTTCCTTCTCTATATCTTCATCCACAATAGAACACTATGTCTTGCTTAATCTAAATTGTTTGATTATCAGATTTCCATGTTTGTGTGCATGATGAATTTATAATTTGTAGAAACTAGATTATGTCATTGGACTTCTCTGTTTTCTTTGTAGGATTATCATTTCGTAAAATGTTATGCTATATTAAGAGGAAGAGTTTATGTGACTTTTGAATATTTTTCTATTGATTCTTGGAACATCTATGTTTGGTTAGATCTTAATATGCACTTCCTATGGGTGGATTAAATGACTGTAATGTGCTTGAATCTAGCTTCTATTGCTCATTCTATTCCTAATAATGAAGGGATATGGTGTTCTGTGTCTATCACATCATTCATAGAAAGGAGCTTGTGGTTTTGAAATGTTGTAAAAGCATTCACGAATTTCCACTTTTTATTCTTTTCTATTTGCATTTCTTTCTACTCTTTTCCCAAACTCAGAGAAGAGCCAACTTTCTATAAAAATCTCAGAGGCATTCTGTGAGGCACACATTGTTGCCCCACTTTTTTGATTTCCCATAAGACTATCAGAGAGTTGCAAGATTTTATGATCAACAGTATCCTTGTCAATCTTGACCCTCAATGTCTACTCATTGTTCATCTTCTTTGTTGTTTCCCATTTTGTTTTGTCACTTTTCTCTTTTGGGTTCTTGCTTGTTGGGAGACTCACTTCATGTATTCCCAATCTCAAAAGATTAATGGCGACGATATCTTGTCACCTCATTTATCACTCATGTTAAAGATTTTTTTTTTTTATAACTTGCATTTAATGAGAAATCAATTGTAGTTGTCCAATCAATTTAAGAGTGAATTTGAAGGGTTATTTTAATCATTTGTGTATTAAGAATTAGAAACTAATATTTGCAGCCTATTTAAATCCTTAGTGATTTAAATTGTAACCCCTCTCCATCCTTAACTCTAGAATTTTCTCATTGCATCATGGCATTGGTGTATTTTTCTTATTTTGTGCTTGTGTCTTCTCATGTTTCCTCATATCACCATGTTGATAATGAAGTAGAACACAATATTTAAATCCTGATTTCAGTTTTTGGTTAATTTAGTTGTTGGAATGTGCTTGTTATGTTAGAGTTGATTTGATTATTTTATTTTTATTTTCATTCTTCGATTTCTTTCTTTTGTTTTGTTTCATTTTTATTTATTTTTTATTTTTATTTTTGTTCTTTTTTCCTTGTCGAGTTTTACCTTGGCGTACCCATTAAGGATGTTCATGATATCATCGTATCAAACCCTAGGTCTTCTCATTGCTATTATTTTATAGGTAGCAATTTTCCCTTCCTTGACAACTACTCATGCTTTAGAATTTTGAAGAGTATAATTTTCGAATATCAGCTATCAACCATGATGACTATTCATTATTAAGTAAAGTAAAATGGATTAAGTGGCATACTTGAACCTCAAACTCTGATCATTAAAATCCTTAGAGAAATTGAACTCTAAATCACTTTGGAGTTCAAACTTCAGAGATATCCCTTCCCTCCTATTTCTTCTATAAATAAGAGTTAGGTGAGAATCCTAACCCCCAATTCACAATGCTTAAATGAAAAAATTGTAAGAAAAACATCTAAGTGTTTCAGATATTGGATCTTCAGTGTTTTGTCTCAGTCATATCTTCATTTTGAGGTAAGAATTAAGTATCATATCCAACTCTAAATTATTAAAGCTAAGCATTATAGTGACTTGAACCCTAATATTTTTAAGTATTAGATGTTGGGATTTCACTCTATCAATTTCCAAATAAAAGAGGTAAAATTTAAGTTTTATTCTTGATCCCTGATCTTTGATATCCAATGAGAATTACTGAAGCATCGTTGAATGCTAGTAATTGGGTGTACCCATTAAAATTTAAGATCTTTAAGATAAAATGACAAGCATCATGCCTAAACTCTAACCCATAATGAAAATACATTTGTTAAAAGGAAATTATCGAGTTTGATCAATGGGTATTTTCCTTAACATGTAGGGGATGATTTTTCCTCCTCCTCTTTAGCCCTTTTTATTAAAAGGTTTTAATGCATTGTGTTTTTATATGCAAGAAGTATTCCAAAAGGAGCATAAATGAAGTATCAATACGAAGGTTATCACCCTCCTTCAAATTTGTTCTCTCCATTT
The DNA here is from genome assembly GCA_007115665.2 of Sequoiadendron giganteum. NCBI lineage: Eukaryota > Viridiplantae > Streptophyta > Pinopsida > Cupressales > Cupressaceae > Sequoiadendron > Sequoiadendron giganteum. The sequence continues at coordinate 490,031,615 of CM021100.1, read as the reverse complement.
GTAGAAAGAAGAGACACTAACTTAGGGACATATAGACTTGGATAAATTTAATAGGAGAATCAATAATAAAGAAACAAGGTCTATTAAAGTCAATTATTTTGCAAACAAAGCTTGGTGGAAGTAGTTTCCTTCATATTCATACTATAGTCACCTAACATTCTCTTGACCAATGCTCAAAACTATGACCTAAAGTATAGGAGAATGCTAGAAGCATATGGAAAGTTTTTCCTTGATATTAGTTTAGACATGATTGATAGGTTATTAAAAATTCCTACATCTCCTAAGTATGATGCCATGGATAAGAAAAAGGTAGTGGGTTACTTGGAAAAGAATGAAATAAGCTACCTTAATCTAATTAATACCTAAATATTTCTCAATCCATATAAGATGGCCCTCAAGATGGCTACATTACAACATAGGAGAAAATTCAAGGAGGATATTAAGGATTAAATGACACTCCTAAGAAGGGTTTATGGACAACCTCGTACCAAATAATTCTACCCATGGATGGTCCAATTTATGTTATGTATTTTTTATGATAAGAAGATTGATTAGGCCACTTTCACAAGTGAAAAGCTCCATGAGCTTCTCAAGAATGTCTTCTAGAGAAATTATATATGAAATCATATTTGGTATACCTGTTAGCTTTTTAAGTAAATTTTCTAGGGATAATTATGGTGGTGTATTTTTAGTTAGGAGATAGTTATAAGAACTATTATGTGGTTAATGATAACTTTTTTTATGCCATCATTAGAAGGATAGAAGGTGATATTTCTAGAAGGAACTTTGTAGAGGCCATGGAAGAACTAAATAATTATGGGAATTAGTATACCCAATTCAAAAACTTTACTTATTAAATAAATTTTTTTGATTATAAAATGCAAATGCAATTTGAGAGATAATTGAATAGATCAATTACATATTTGGGATGATGTTATATATGGACAAGAGATCCCTAAACTAACCTAAATACACATCTTTAAATCCTCTATTTGAAATAACTACTAGTCAATAAAATAACTAAACCTGCGAGAAAACATCCAATTGGCCAAAAACAATAGCATTTATATAAAAATATGTGAGTAAACCAGAAAATTCTATTGTAAGGCTTACTTATACCTATAAATTTTAAAGTCTAAGACATTCCTCTTAAAATTTAAATTTAAATTTTGAGTGATTTCATTGGAGGTTTCTCCTTTAACAACCTTCAACGTTATGAGAAAAGACATATATAGAGAAACTTATTATTTTCCACTAAAATGTAACTACATAATAAAAATGAAATTAAAAATTAGATCTTTATTTAACACAACCTTGTTCATATAAAATAAATTAACCAAAAATAATATTATCAACAAAATTAAAATAATAAAAAAATAAAAAGGCTCTTGTCTTTTTCCTGACGTTTAAAAGTTACCTGGTGATTCTTTGTTTGGTCACATGCACCAAAGAGAAGTATAAAATCCCTACAAATGCACATGCTCTACCTATATAATAAAATCATTGAGATCTGATATATGTGCTTTAAGGAATTTTAATGTGTGTATAAAATAAATTTTATTTAACTAATAATTCCATAATGTGATAAGATATCTCTTATAATTTCATACCTTGGAATGTCTTATAGTGAATATATGTCTCTCACCAAACAATCTCTATGGTAAACAAGAAGAAAGTTTCCATGACAGCCATAACAAATAATATGTCACTAGAAAAACCTACAATCCAATTTCACTATATCAACAAATTTAAAAAAAAAGAAGTATTAGAGAGATAATTCTATGAAAAATGAAAATAGGAAACTACAAAAGCACTTGAGAGAACAAAATACCCTAAATGACAAAAAGAATGCTCATGTTTAACTAAATTTAACATCTCTTCTAATACTTAATAGTGATTAATATAAGCCACATGCCTTCCCATAGTATAAATAAATATTCTATGGATAAATGTTTAAAAGAAATGTGCCAATCAATTGCCTACTCAAGTCTACCCTATTATATTAGAAGCATGTTTAATTTTTAATAAAAATTAATTAAAATTGAAAAACACTTTTCTTCCAACTAACCAAACAATATATTATTAATCAAAGTCACTCAATATAATGAGATGTTTTAATTGGTTATTTTACAATGCATGGTTAGATATTTAATACACTAGATTTGATGCCCTAGAAACCTAACAATACTATATAGAATTCTAGAAAGTGATCAAATTATAAAAAATAGCACATATTCCTTCAACTCTTGCCAAGTCTTCATGCATTTTGGACATCCATTAAGTACTAGGATATATCTATATGTACCTAAAACATAAGCATTATTGGCCACTTTTTGGATACCCTTCATAGGCATACAATATCCACATATCAATCAAATTCATGAAAATAGTTTAGATGAGTTAGGATTCTCCACAAGCAATGAAATCAATAATCAAGTGGTGGCATCATCAATCAAGTTGTGACACCCAATTTTTTAATTAATTACAACTGCCACTTTCAATTACAGATGTAGGAAAACCACTTCAAAATGCACATGAAAGAAACCACTTCCAAATGCACTTTTAGGAAAACAAATTTCAAGTGCACATATGAGAAATTCACTTCCAGCTACACTTATAGGAATGGCATAAAGTAGGTTCTCTTGTATATAAGTAGGATTTCTTTGATGAGTTCCTTATTTTAGAGGGTTGTACTTAACATTAACCTCTCTACAACTGCCTATAGTTTTCAATATCAAAATTTTGGAAAGTATTGATATGTTACTTAATACATCTAAGATAACTTAGTAAAACATGACACCATTTATTTTTATTAATGTTGCTCCTTTTCACAACATTCCCCATTTTTATTCTAGAAAAAATGAGGATCCCCTCTTTTGTTACGTTTTAGCTTACATATCAAAGTTGACAAGTCCTTGGTGTCTCAAAGTTATTCTTTTAAATGGTCTAAATTCCATCATAGATAGAAAGAGCATTAAAATTAGCCTATCATTTTTTTAAGTTTCCCAAAATTGCATGAAATGAGTGAGATATTTTTTATAGGTTTCATCTATTCAACTAGATTAAAATTGGTTCACATACTTTCCTAGCACAACATATTCACTTGGAGGTTGTTTTCCCACCAGTGCAATTGGAAGGATTATTCTCATGTATAGTTCAAATTTATTGTCCCACAAATTCAATTTGAAGTGTTTTTTTGTAAGTTCACTCGGAAGTTCTTTTCTTGAATGTGTAGTTGAAAGGGGTTTTTCCATAATTCCACTTGGAATTGGTTTCAAGTTGTATGTGCACCTAGAAGTCATTTTCCTACAAGTGCACTTGAAGTGACTTTCTTTCATGTACAATTGGAAGTTATTTTCTTGCAAGTGCACTTCAAATTATTTTTCCTATAAGTGTAAGTAGAAGTCATTCTCTCATAAGTACACTTGGAAGTGGTTTTCCTATAGGTTTAGTTGAAAGTGGTTTTCTTGCAAGGTGCAATTAGAGCCCAAAACCTCACCACCTTTTTTATCTGCACTATTCCATATATACTTTTCCATCTACACATATATATAGAAAATCAATGTATTATTTTTATATATTATATAACATAATAAATAATAAATAATAGTAGTGTTACATATTAATAAATAATAATAAAATATTTGACTCTTCTAATGGTTTGCAAACTACTTTTTGAACTAGGTTTCAAAACCATCCCTTTTTTCCAATACCCAACAAAGGTAAAACCACAATCTTAACCACCCAATAAATATTAATCAAATTAACATCTGATTTGACTTGACCATAATTTTAACCTTAACATGAATATCATAAATTTTGTGACATTTTCCTTACATTTCCAACTACTAAATTGATCTTCATATGTTATATTATGATATACATTATATTATATCTATATTATTTATTATATTATATATTATTATGTATATATTATATCCATATTATTTATTATATTATATATTTTTAATTATATATTATATCTATATTATCTATTATTTATATTATTAAAATATATTTATAGTATAGAAAACCCTCAATTATTGGTTTTCTTATTTCCTCTTCTATCATTACTATTCACTATTTTATGTCATGGCTCTCTTCGTGTCTTTATACAACTAGTGGTAGAGGCCTTCAAAATCCTTTACTCTATCACACTTATGCTATTGCTACATATTTCCTTTGTGATTCCCAAAGGGTACATCTTTGGTATAGGAAAACATTTGATATTAGAAAATCAAACCAATTGAAATAGGCAAGAGTGATGCTCATTGAATCCAATGTTCTCATGTGCATGGTCTTAATGACGTTATGAGCATACTTACATTAGCTTTGTTGGGTTTTAGAATTATTTTTTTTGGATTTTCCATCGAAGCATATCCATTATTCTACTGATGACACACTTACATTGCTTTCCATAATTTTGTGCTTTGAATTTCTTTGCACTAATACATGACATGTTTTTTTTGTAGGTTACAAAGATCTGGGGGTTTGATCTACATTTTTACTAAGATCATTACTAGATATGGAACTTTTCCTATTCGAAGTAGCCTACATATCTTTCATCTTCACCTTATCATTGCTATCAATGGTGGAGATGGTGAACAAGTGTCAAGTGTTTACATATGCAAAACAATTATCCAAGTTCATAAAGGTTGTGAGTAGTGTTCTTGGGGTTCAGAAGTGCTTGATTGTAACCTTTCTCTGGTACTTCATGTTTGTGTACTAGAATATTCTCATTTTAATCTTAGAAAAAATTGCTAACTATAAATCCATAAATCATTAGTATAGAATTGTTCCACATAGTCTTCCTTTTCATGTATGGGTCTTCACTATGAGGGAATCATTTTATAGATTTCTTATCTATCAAATATTATTTATATTTCATCATTAAGAAATGAAATTTTTGGATGTTGGAACTCTTGTCAAAATTAAAAAGGGCAGATCAAGGTTCATAGAATGTCCATTTCTCTTTCTTATTATCTTATTTTTAAGGTTGTGGCATAAGGAGAAGTGGAATGGTTTACAAATCTTTATTTTTATAGGTACTGTCGACAATAGAAAGCTTCACATTTTATGGAGCCAAATTTGTAGATGGACAAGAGGAGAATTTTGGTACTATAGTTGGATATAAAATTAATGTGCCCTCTTGGGTAAAGGTTAAGAAACAACACCAATAAAAATCCCACTTTTATCTTATCTTATTATTTGGATTCAATCTAATACTACTCAAAAGATTCATTATTGTCTAAATCTAATCTTTCTTATCTTGTTTAGGAATGTGATTTTTTTTCAAAAGATGGGCTTACCAACATGCCCTTTTTGACATATGGAGGGGAAAAATTTAGTAGCACATTGTTAAGAGCATTGTATCACATATCAATTCAAAATATTATAATCTATACAATGGTTGCATATGTGATTCATTAAAGGTTGAGGTCTCATGTTGTAATCCCTTGAGACAAGATAGTAAATATAATTATATAAATTAATAATTTATATTTTTGTTAATTTATTATATGATCAAATTCTATTATGAGTGTTTGTGTAACTGATTGTATGGCTAGATAATCCTTAACTAGTTCCTCTAGTCATAATTCTATCACATGTTTTTAAACCCCAAGGAAGGAAATCCATTGGAATGATATTTTAAGTTATATATATTCTAATATTTATAATTGGGTAGGTGTTAAGAGAATTATGCTTGTAAATAGATTTTTGAACCTAAGATAGTTTGAAAGAGAATGTATAAATATTGATGCCTCATGTAACTTTATTTTACATTATTTTAATATCATCAACTAAATTATAGTGTTAATTTATTAAAAGCTAGTTTAAAATATTTTTTTATTTTTTCAAATAAATACAAACATTAAATTCTAAAAAGTACATATTCTATTAGTTTATATAATTTTAAAATTCAAGACATATTTGTCACCTTTTATTGATTCAAGTTTAAAATTTTGATCAATGTTGGTTGTTTCCTTTATAAAAGTGTGACACAACTTTGTACTTTTACTGTCATATCATTTCCAACAGGATTTCATTAGGAGGAACCAAGTATGTTCTACAACTCATTGATTATTTTTTCCATTGCACATGGGTGTACCTTATGAAGTAAAAAGGTGGTTTATTTAGGCCACTTTCATGACCTTCAACATGTTCATTGAGAAGTAGTGAAGTTCTTCTATTCAAAAAGTACACTTATAATGGGGGGAATATGTTAACCAAGCCTTTATTTAGAATATTACTCTAGAATATGCTTGGTCCATAATCAAGCCTGATGTTTCCTTCTTCAAGGTATTTGGAATTCACACTTGGGAATTTATATCAAATGTTTAGCATAAGACAAAGGAGAAAAATAATCAACACTATGTTTTTGTTGGTTATTATGAGCACGTCAAATATTATAGGTTATTTGATCCTATCATCAGAGGTGTACACTTTCATAGAGATTTCCATTTTGATTATTCTTTCACATAAATAGATCTTTGATAATTATTCATGTTGCATTGATGGAAAATATGATGTTCATGCTTCCTTGTATTTTTAAAACACCATTTCTTACTAAAGGCCATTTATGACCAGATTTCATGGAAGATCTCACAAATTTTCACTTCTACAGTTAAAGACTCATCAACGAGACGACATGGTGTGCATGTCAAAGCCATTTTATGTATGCTTTTAGCTTAGAAATTAAGGAACTAGACATCTATATTTTATCTAATCAATTTTTATTTTGGTTGCTACCACTAATTGAGTTAGTTTTTGGTTCTACATCATCTAAATTATGCCTAAAATATAAAGGAAATAATTATACTCATTCTAAGGTTTCTTCCTCAAGATTCTCGCAGATTTTATTTGTCACGCATTTTAGTTATTTCATTTTCCAACTATAAAATTGGCTTTTATAATTCTGTGTTAATGAAATTGACCATTTTTAGCTCTTCTCTCTTTGTATATGTTGTATAAACCTTTATCACCCTCATTTTTGAGTCTTATTTTGTTACTTTCCACATATATATGTAATGTTGTTTAAGTTTGTATTTTTTGTTTTGTGATTTTTTCTTTCCTTGCAACATATGCTCAAACCCCTAACCTTCATATTACCTTTGGAATTTAATAGAATATATTATTGTGTGAGTCTTTTGTCCCCTTTCACTGATATATTGTGTTGTTTGGAGTAGGAAGAAATATATAAATCTTGGTGTATCACCTCCCATTTCCCTTTTATGCAATCCTTCTCTCCCTCTTCCACTTTGATTTGATTAGAGTAGGGTAGTGATAGGATTTTTTGTGATAGATTGGTCCAACACATCTACACCTAGATTGAAAGAGAAATTTGGCCTTCTCTAGAGACCTGACCTTATCTTGCAAGTTCCTGGAGCTTGAGGTTATTTCCATTATGTCATTAGAATGTTGAGCCTATGTTCAACAAAGTTAAATTTAATGTGACAAGTACCTCATCAATCCTTCTGTCCAAGACTCATATTTTAGTGACTTAATCCTTAACTATCACTTAAGGGTTGGGGGTGTTAGTGTGAAATTTTTCTTTTCCCACCAATTATCTTTTATCTAGTTCCAACACCTAGTGGTCGTATTCACACTATCTTAAGTTCACAAAATGGTTTAGTTGTCTAGCCTCATAGACACTTGACACATGTCCTCACACTTATGCAAAGTATTTTACATGTGTTATATCTCTTGGAGGGCTAGTTGATATTTTTATTTTACCTTCCTACTTCCTCCTTATCTTATATATACAAGGAGATTTCACTATATATTTATACATTTTATGATTGGTCATTGGCTAATCTATTATGCTTAATTAATTTTGTGAAATTTATAAATTTCCAATTCATTATTTATTTCTCCAATAGAATGAGAATGCATAAGTTGAAATAATATACCCATTTGTATCTACCCTGAAGGGTGAAATACATAATGATGATATATGTGGCTTATATCCATGGCTTGGGAAGGTCATATTTATTGAATCCATTTTGAAAGCTAAAAGCTTTTTCCCTTGCTTAAGAAAGGCCTTCATGTTTTGGTGATATCTATATTTTATTATTTTAGAAAACTTGATTATGTACATTTCAAATCCCATATGAAGAGCCATAAGTTCCCTAGAAGTATTGAATGAAATTCCACTAACATAAATAGTTTTATGTTTCTTTTTAATCTAGTAAACTCATTTAAAAGCATGAGATCATAGTCATTGATGGATTTCATGAAAGGACAAAGACCTCAAGTCTTAATAATATTTTAAATAGTTTCATTTATCTATCCTTTTCATAGGAATAGGGATTAGATATGAGTCTATCTCCTCCCATAATATATTTTTTCATTTCTATAGATTAATCAAAT
>CM021100.1:489980062-490023145 GCA_007115665.2 Sequoiadendron giganteum | reverse complement strand
GATGACACCTATAAAAAATATCTCTCATTTCAAGAAATTTTGGGAAACTTAAAAAATGGTAGGCTAATTTTAATGCTCTTTCTATCTATAATGGAATTTAGACCATTTTAAAGAGTAACTTTGAGACACCAAGGACTTGTCAACTTTGCAATGTAAGCTAAAACCTAACAAAAGAGGGGATCCTCATTTTTTCTAGAAGAAAAATGGGGCATGTTGTGAAAAGTAACAAAATTAATAAAAATAAATGGTGTCATGTTTTACTACTATCTTAGATGTATTAGGTAACATATCAATACTTTCCAAAATTTTGATGTTGAAAATTGTAGGTAGTTGTAGAGAGGTTAATGTTAAGTACACCTCTCTGAAATAAGGAACTCATCAAAGAAATCCTACTTATATACAAGATAACCTACTTTATTCCATTCCTATAAGTGCACTTGGAAGTGGATTTATCATATGTGCACTTGAAAGTTGTTTTCCTACAAGTTCATTTGGAAGTGGTTTCTTTCATGTGCATTTGGAAGTGGTTTTCTCGTAAGTGCACTTGGAAGTGGTTTTACTACATTTGTAGTTGAAAGTGACAGTTGTAATTGATTCAAAAATAGGGTGTCACCACTTGATTGATGATGCCACCACTTTATTATTGATTTCATCGCTTGTGGAGTCTCCTAACCCATCTAAACTGTTGTCATGAAATTTATTGATATGTGGATAATGTACACCTATGAAGGGTATCCAAAAAGCTGCCAATAATGCTTAAGTTTTGGGTACATATAGATATATCCTAGAACTTAATGGATGTAAAAAATTCATGAAGACTTGGCAAGAGTTGAGGGAATATGTGCTATTTGTGATAATTTGATCACTTTCTAGCATGCTTATTATAGTATTGTTGGGTTTCTAGGGCATAAAATCTAGCTAAAACAAATCCTAGATGATAATATAGATGAGAAAGTTGAAGAAATTCACTCTCAACATCATTCGCTATGGGTGCTAAACTTGAATCTTGAAGGTCTACAAAATTTCAAATCTTATTCCTGACCTCCTTTGTAATTTGATCGACTAATTTAATACATCTCCCTTCGCTGAAAGGAAGGGAGGCAACCTGAAGCTGTACAAGACATTGAAATCCTTCTTGATTTCGTCGAACCTCTTCTTTAACACCGCCTAGTTGTTCTTGGTTTTGGCCACTACCTTATGATAGTAGGTGAATTCATTTTCTTTGCTAGAGGTAGCCCTCTCATCTATAATTCCTAAACTTCTCAAATCCTCATCTGCCACCACACATAGCTTGGAAATGAAGCTCTATGACTTGGCCACTTGGGGAGCATACTCTTAAAGAATTTGGTTGGCCAATGGGCCAACCCTTTCATTTATCTCTTATGAATCCCTCAAAAATTGTAAGGTGAATTTTAAAATGGTGAGTGCAATAATGATTTGGTCCACATATGCGAATACCAACCTTCTCCTTAGAGGAAGGGTTGCAGATTTATGTGCACCTGCTAGCTCTTCTTAGAGTTGAGCTTCTTTTTCCTTCACTCTCTCTTCCATTTGATCTCTTCTCTCGAGATAACTTTCTAGTTTGGAAACTAAGTTTCTAAACTCTTGATTAGGAGCATGCAGAGCAGACTCGACTTCTTGTTTATCACTTCTTAACTTTTCGGCCTCCTCTTGAGCCTTTTGCAAATTTTCAAAGACCCAAGATAAAACACCGTCCATCTCCTTCTGTATACTCTCTCAAACATGTTGGTGTTCTTCACTAGATTGGTGGTCAACTTCTAGCTCACACTTTAATCTGTCAATTTTGACGTATAGCTAAATCCACTCATCTTGACGCATTGCAAGAGATCCTCTTGCTTCCTCCTATTTCATAATTTTGGGCCCTGATTCTCCACTAGAGCCAATTCACTATTTCATTTAAATCCAAACCTTCTAAGTGGTCTTGGCTAGATCTACCTTGTCGCATGGGAAAATTTCATTTAAATCCAGACCCATTGCCCTGATGTCATAATCTTCCATATGCAATTGTACTTTTGGCCAGGCTATAAGAAGCTTCATAGTAGTGATCCATAGAGAATTTCGTTCTTCACTAAAATAGGTTTGAATATTTTTGGTGATGGGTAGCTGAACATTCTTCATTGTTCTTTTCTACTTCCTAGCTTCTTGAGCCACCTTAGTCATGTCAAAATTAATTTGAAGTGTCTAAGGGGAATCAATGCTCTGTATTGCAAGAGAATCACCAAGGGCAGAATGAAAAGAGTGACAAAAGGGGAGACTTTAGATGTATGAGCATGTGGGGAGGCGAATGGGAGAGTAATCATAAAAAATGGTAGGATGCCAAATGGAGATTGGGCACTAGAAGTACCAGTTGGGGTAAAAAGAGAAATAGATGGAACAGACAATTTATGTCTGAATTTTGATGGGCCTAGGGTAACGGGTAGCATGGATGATTAAGCTTTCTTGATAGGGGCCCTAGATAGGGTGATCAAAGAATCAATAGCGACCAAAGCGAATGTTGTGTACTTAGCATGCAGGGGCATATCACTTGGTATGTTGAAAATGATAGCAGGCTCATTTAGAACCAAGAGTTCAGGGTCTCTAAATGGAGGATTATTTCTAATGGGTGGAGGAAAAGGATTGACCAAAGATGTAGAAGCAGGAAGAAGAGGGGGATGAAGACTTACTTGAACCATGATTTTCTAAAGATTCTATAGAGTGAAACTACTTATTCTTCATGTATGATAGTTGCATCAGGTATGTCTAGGTCTCAGACTCACCTTATCTTTGTTCAACCCGAATTAGAGCATCCCGATCCCTTAGCAGATGATCCCATTGAAGCTTGGCCCTCTTGTTTTACAACTGATTATCCTGGGGACCGTCGGGTTCTCTTCCCTTTACTTTGGATGCTGGTGAAGGATGCAACTTGTGAATCCTTTTTCTTAGAGCTTCTCCCTCTTTCAAACTCTTGTGGTAGGGAAGCACGATGTGGAGGTCAGACCTCTATTATTTCATGGCTGGACTCTAGGTTGTTTTTTCTGGAATGAGCTTCTTGATCATGAATGTTCATGAGCTATTCATCATATGGGTGGAACTCTCCAAGAACCTTATGCGTACCTCCCATCTCTTGTCGGAACCTCCAAAATTCTTCCATCTTCCTTTCCAACCACCCTTGCCACTTCATTTGATTCTTGAGGGTTTTACTTATCAAAACCTCCCTATGATATTTTTCATGTGGTGTATAGAAGCTCAACCAGGTGACATATGAGGCTTTGAGAAGTGTAGGAATTACAGATTGGAGGGCTACCTCTAGTTAAGTAAATGAATTCACCCACTGTCATAAGGTAGCGGCCAAAACTAAGAACAACTAGGAAGTGTTAAACAAGATGTTTGATGAAATCAAGAAGGATTTCAGTGTCCTATATAGCTTGGGGTTGCCTCCATTCCTTTCAATGAATGGAGATGTATTATCAATTGATCAAAATATAGATGAGGTTAGGAATAAGATTCAAAATTCTGCAAACCTTCAAGATTCAAGTCCAAAACCCACAACGAATGACATTGAGAGTGAAGTTATTTAGCAAATCTTATATATATTATCAGCTGGGAGTCATTTCAGCAAGGTGGGGACTCATTTATTTTGAATAATTCTATGAGCTTGATCAAGCATATAAAGCCTTTTGTAGTCTTTCCTGGTAACTGATGCAGATAGGAAAATGTTACACTCACCCTTCCTCAAACTCCAAGAATGATCAGAGGTATTGGTTTGTGCCTTCGCAAGTGAAGGCCCCCTGTGAGTCACCAGAACTATGAAGCAAAATATTTCCTTAGTCTATTATTTATTTTCGGCTTTACTTAAATTGTCTTTGAGAGGATCCACACATGAGATGGTTGTGTTTCCGATGGGCGCACAATGCACCATGTGGTGGATGTGTGTTCTTTGTTGATCATTTTGCTTTCGTTTGGGAGTCACACCATGTGTCGGCTTGGTAGATATTTTCTTAAAATCACTTTTCATGAACTTGCTCGACTATCCGTCTATGCGACACGTCATATCTTTGCTATAGAGGATTTCTATGTTGGTAGCTTTCTTTTGGAGTCTATCAGAATGTTTCTTGCCTTGTTCTAGAGAAGGATGTGAGTCAGTACCACCAAAGCCACTTGATCGGTTGAAAAGACCTTTAACATGCTATTTTTCTAGGATCTGAGCGATTACGAGGGGTAATCCTATTGAAATATCTAAATGATATTAATGGTGCAGTTGAAAGTTGATGAGCAAGATTGCAGTGACCTAACAAAAGATCTAGGATCAGATTTTGAGCTATTAGATACAAAAATCTGGTAGTCATTACTTTTGAACAAAGTCAAAATTTCTCTCCTTGGTGGCTATAAATTAGAAGTGACAACATGAAGAAAGGGTTCCAAAAATTTTTGTTTTGGAAGAATGTTTCTTAGCTTTCATAGTTAGTAGGAATATTTTCTTTTAAATTTTGTAGAATGCTGCTTCACACTGGCATGTTATGTCTTTTATATACTCAACCTATTATCAAATTGGAATCTGATATTTGTTTTAAAGTTAATTTAATATTGAAGTACAAGTTATATTGAAGTAAGAGTTATTTGGGAGAAATATTTGAAATTGTGCATGATATGGCCTCTAGCAATATTTCCTTCTCTATATCTTCATCCACAATAGAACACTATGTCTTGCTTAATCTAAATTGTTTGATTATCAGATTTCCATGTTTGTGTGCATGATGAATTTATAATTTGTAGAAACTAGATTATGTCATTGGACTTCTCTGTTTTCTTTGTAGGATTATCATTTCGTAAAATGTTATGCTATATTAAGAGGAAGAGTTTATGTGACTTTTGAATATTTTTCTATTGATTCTTGGAACATCTATGTTTGGTTAGATCTTAATATGCACTTCCTATGGGTGGATTAAATGACTGTAATGTGCTTGAATCTAGCTTCTATTGCTCATTCTATTCCTAATAATGAAGGGATATGGTGTTCTGTGTCTATCACATCATTCATAGAAAGGAGCTTGTGGTTTTGAAATGTTGTAAAAGCATTCACGAATTTCCACTTTTTATTCTTTTCTATTTGCATTTCTTTCTACTCTTTTCCCAAACTCAGAGAAGAGCCAACTTTCTATAAAAATCTCAGAGGCATTCTGTGAGGCACACATTGTTGCCCCACTTTTTTGATTTCCCATAAGACTATCAGAGAGTTGCAAGATTTTATGATCAACAGTATCCTTGTCAATCTTGACCCTCAATGTCTACTCATTGTTCATCTTCTTTGTTGTTTCCCATTTTGTTTTGTCACTTTTCTCTTTTGGGTTCTTGCTTGTTGGGAGACTCACTTCATGTATTCCCAATCTCAAAAGATTAATGGCGACGATATCTTGTCACCTCATTTATCACTCATGTTAAAGATTTTTTTTTTTTATAACTTGCATTTAATGAGAAATCAATTGTAGTTGTCCAATCAATTTAAGAGTGAATTTGAAGGGTTATTTTAATCATTTGTGTATTAAGAATTAGAAACTAATATTTGCAGCCTATTTAAATCCTTAGTGATTTAAATTGTAACCCCTCTCCATCCTTAACTCTAGAATTTTCTCATTGCATCATGGCATTGGTGTATTTTTCTTATTTTGTGCTTGTGTCTTCTCATGTTTCCTCATATCACCATGTTGATAATGAAGTAGAACACAATATTTAAATCCTGATTTCAGTTTTTGGTTAATTTAGTTGTTGGAATGTGCTTGTTATGTTAGAGTTGATTTGATTATTTTATTTTTATTTTCATTCTTCGATTTCTTTCTTTTGTTTTGTTTCATTTTTATTTATTTTTTATTTTTATTTTTGTTCTTTTTTCCTTGTCGAGTTTTACCTTGGCGTACCCATTAAGGATGTTCATGATATCATCGTATCAAACCCTAGGTCTTCTCATTGCTATTATTTTATAGGTAGCAATTTTCCCTTCCTTGACAACTACTCATGCTTTAGAATTTTGAAGAGTATAATTTTCGAATATCAGCTATCAACCATGATGACTATTCATTATTAAGTAAAGTAAAATGGATTAAGTGGCATACTTGAACCTCAAACTCTGATCATTAAAATCCTTAGAGAAATTGAACTCTAAATCACTTTGGAGTTCAAACTTCAGAGATATCCCTTCCCTCCTATTTCTTCTATAAATAAGAGTTAGGTGAGAATCCTAACCCCCAATTCACAATGCTTAAATGAAAAAATTGTAAGAAAAACATCTAAGTGTTTCAGATATTGGATCTTCAGTGTTTTGTCTCAGTCATATCTTCATTTTGAGGTAAGAATTAAGTATCATATCCAACTCTAAATTATTAAAGCTAAGCATTATAGTGACTTGAACCCTAATATTTTTAAGTATTAGATGTTGGGATTTCACTCTATCAATTTCCAAATAAAAGAGGTAAAATTTAAGTTTTATTCTTGATCCCTGATCTTTGATATCCAATGAGAATTACTGAAGCATCGTTGAATGCTAGTAATTGGGTGTACCCATTAAAATTTAAGATCTTTAAGATAAAATGACAAGCATCATGCCTAAACTCTAACCCATAATGAAAATACATTTGTTAAAAGGAAATTATCGAGTTTGATCAATGGGTATTTTCCTTAACATGTAGGGGATGATTTTTCCTCCTCCTCTTTAGCCCTTTTTATTAAAAGGTTTTAATGCATTGTGTTTTTATATGCAAGAAGTATTCCAAAAGGAGCATAAATGAAGTATCAATACGAAGGTTATCACCCTCCTTCAAATTTGTTCTCTCCATTTGTAGAAAGAAGAGACACTAACTTAGGGACATATAGACTTGGATAAATTTAATAGGAGAATCAATAATAAAGAAACAAGGTCTATTAAAGTCAATTATTTTGCAAACAAAGCTTGGTGGAAGTAGTTTCCTTCATATTCATACTATAGTCACCTAACATTCTCTTGACCAATGCTCAAAACTATGACCTAAAGTATAGGAGAATGCTAGAAGCATATGGAAAGTTTTTCCTTGATATTAGTTTAGACATGATTGATAGGTTATTAAAAATTCCTACATCTCCTAAGTATGATGCCATGGATAAGAAAAAGGTAGTGGGTTACTTGGAAAAGAATGAAATAAGCTACCTTAATCTAATTAATACCTAAATATTTCTCAATCCATATAAGATGGCCCTCAAGATGGCTACATTACAACATAGGAGAAAATTCAAGGAGGATATTAAGGATTAAATGACACTCCTAAGAAGGGTTTATGGACAACCTCGTACCAAATAATTCTACCCATGGATGGTCCAATTTATGTTATGTATTTTTTATGATAAGAAGATTGATTAGGCCACTTTCACAAGTGAAAAGCTCCATGAGCTTCTCAAGAATGTCTTCTAGAGAAATTATATATGAAATCATATTTGGTATACCTGTTAGCTTTTTAAGTAAATTTTCTAGGGATAATTATGGTGGTGTATTTTTAGTTAGGAGATAGTTATAAGAACTATTATGTGGTTAATGATAACTTTTTTTATGCCATCATTAGAAGGATAGAAGGTGATATTTCTAGAAGGAACTTTGTAGAGGCCATGGAAGAACTAAATAATTATGGGAATTAGTATACCCAATTCAAAAACTTTACTTATTAAATAAATTTTTTTGATTATAAAATGCAAATGCAATTTGAGAGATAATTGAATAGATCAATTACATATTTGGGATGATGTTATATATGGACAAGAGATCCCTAAACTAACCTAAATACACATCTTTAAATCCTCTATTTGAAATAACTACTAGTCAATAAAATAACTAAACCTGCGAGAAAACATCCAATTGGCCAAAAACAATAGCATTTATATAAAAATATGTGAGTAAACCAGAAAATTCTATTGTAAGGCTTACTTATACCTATAAATTTTAAAGTCTAAGACATTCCTCTTAAAATTTAAATTTAAATTTTGAGTGATTTCATTGGAGGTTTCTCCTTTAACAACCTTCAACGTTATGAGAAAAGACATATATAGAGAAACTTATTATTTTCCACTAAAATGTAACTACATAATAAAAATGAAATTAAAAATTAGATCTTTATTTAACACAACCTTGTTCATATAAAATAAATTAACCAAAAATAATATTATCAACAAAATTAAAATAATAAAAAAATAAAAAGGCTCTTGTCTTTTTCCTGACGTTTAAAAGTTACCTGGTGATTCTTTGTTTGGTCACATGCACCAAAGAGAAGTATAAAATCCCTACAAATGCACATGCTCTACCTATATAATAAAATCATTGAGATCTGATATATGTGCTTTAAGGAATTTTAATGTGTGTATAAAATAAATTTTATTTAACTAATAATTCCATAATGTGATAAGATATCTCTTATAATTTCATACCTTGGAATGTCTTATAGTGAATATATGTCTCTCACCAAACAATCTCTATGGTAAACAAGAAGAAAGTTTCCATGACAGCCATAACAAATAATATGTCACTAGAAAAACCTACAATCCAATTTCACTATATCAACAAATTTAAAAAAAAAGAAGTATTAGAGAGATAATTCTATGAAAAATGAAAATAGGAAACTACAAAAGCACTTGAGAGAACAAAATACCCTAAATGACAAAAAGAATGCTCATGTTTAACTAAATTTAACATCTCTTCTAATACTTAATAGTGATTAATATAAGCCACATGCTTTCCCATAGTATAAATAAATATTCTATGGATAAATGTTTAAAAGAAATGTGCCAATCAATTTCCTACTCAAGTCTACCCTACTATATTAGAAGCATGTTTAATTTTTAATAAAAAATAATTAAAATTGAAAAACACTTTTCTTCGAACTAACCAGACAAATATATTATTAATCCAAGTCACTCAATATAATGAGATGTTTTAATTGGTTATTTTACAATGCATGGTTAGATATTTAATACACTAGATTTGATGCCCTAGAAACCTAACAATACTATATAGAATGCTAGAAAGTGATCAAACTATAACAAATAGAACATATTCCTTCAACTCTTACCAAGTCTTCATGCATTTTGGATATCCATTAAGTACTAGGATATATCTATATGTACCTAAAACATAAGCATTATTGGCCACGTTTTGGATACCCTTCATAGGCATACAATATCCACATATCAATCAAATTCATGACAATATTTTAGATGAGTTAGGATTCTCCACAAGCAATGAAATCAATAATCAAGTGGTGGCATCATCAATCAAGTTGTGACACCCAACTTTTTAATTAATTACAACTGCCACTTTCAATTATAGATGTAGGAAAGCCACTTCAAAATGCACATGAAAGAAACCACTTCCAAATGCACTTTTAGGAAAAAAAATTTCAAGTGCACATATGAGAAATTCACTTCCAACTACACTTATAGGAATGGCATAAAGTAGGTTCTCTTGTATATAAGTAGGATTTCTTTGATGAGTTCCTTATTTCAGAGGGGTGTACTTAACATTAACCTCTCTACAACTGCCTATAGTTTTCAATATCAAAATTTTGGAAAGTATTGATATGTTACCTAATACATCTAAGATAACCTAGTAAAATGTGACACCATTTATTTTTATTAATGTTGCTCCTTTTCACAACATTCCCCATATTTATTCTGGAAAAAATAAGGATCCCCTCTTTTGTTATGTTTTAGCATACATATCAAAGTTGACAAGTCCTTGGTGTCTCAAAGTTATTCTTTTAAATGGTCTAAATTCCATCATAGATAGAAAGAGCATTAAAATTAGCCTATCATTTTTTTTAGTTTCCCAAAATTGCATGAAATGAGCGAGATATTTTTTATAGGTTTCATCTATTCAACTAGATTAAAACTGGTTCACATACTTTCCTAGCACAACATATTCGCTTGGAGGTTGTTTTCCCACAAGTGCAATTGGAAGGATTATTCTCATGTATAGTTCAAATTTATTGTCCCACAAGTTCAATTTGAAGTGTTTTTTTGTAAGTTCACTTGGAAGTTCTTTTCTTGAATGTGTAGTTGAAAGGGGTTTTGCTGTAATTCCACTTGTAATTGGTTTCAAGTTGTGTCTGCACCTAGAAGTCATTTTCCTACAAGTGCACTTGAAGTGACTTTATTTCATGTACAATTGGAAGTTATTTTCATGCAAGTGCACTTCAAATTATTTTTCCTATAAGTGTAATTAGAAGTCATTCTCTCATAAGTGCACTTGGAAGTGGTTTTCCTGTAGGTTTAGTTGAAAGTAGTTTTCTTGCAAGGTGCAATTAGAGCCCAAAACCTCACCATCTTTTCTATCTGCACTATTCGATATACACTTTTCCATCTACACATATATAAAGAAAATTAATATATTATTTTTATATATTATATAATATAATATATAATCAATAATAGTAGTGTTACATATTAATAAATAATAATAAAATCTTTGACTCTTCTAATGGTTTGCAAACTACTTTTTGAACTAGGTTTCAAAACCATCCCTTTTTTCCAATACCCAACAAAGGTAAAACCACAATCTTAACCACCCAATAAATATTAATCAAATTAACATCTGATTTGACTTGACCACAATTTTAACCTTAACATGAATATCATAAATTTTGTGACATTTTCCTTACATTTCCAACTGCTAAATTGATCTTCATATGTTATATTATGATATACATTATATTATATCTATATTATTTATTATATTATATATTATTATGTATATATTATATCCATATTATTTATTATATTATATATTTTTTTTGATAAAAGGGTAAAATGGGTTTTACAGGGACCCGAAACCACAAAGTTTACAAGAAAGAGAAAAGACCAACATTGGTCCACCAAAAAAATATAGCTGCCCAACAAAAAACAATGGCAAGTAGACAAAAAAGACCAGGAGGGTCAGAAAGAAATGGACAGCAGAAAAAAAGCACATAGGATTACTTCAGAGACCTAAGGACAGTCTCTGTCTCTACCTCCAAGGCCTGCATATCAATAACCCCCTTTTTGAAAGTTTGAACCATTTTTGGGGTTAAGGGGGCCTTTCATTTCAAATTAGCGCGGGTTCTTCTAGAAATGCCTCCATTCGTTTCCTGGCTTTTATCTTCAGTATCTTCAAGATCAACCACCAAGGATCCCTGCTGGGCTTTGTTAAGTTTTTCGATCATTACATTGATTATTATAGCATTGTGTCTTGCTATTCGGTTGTTCTATTCTGCAATGGTTCTGATGTTAATCCTTAAACCCTCAACATCATTATCGGTAATCCTGTTGTTGTGCACCGCATCTTTCTTACCCAAATCCGCAATCTTAACCCCCATTTCCTCAATTTTACTTTGCAGAGCCCAGTTTTTAATTTTCAGCTCGTTAATTTTAGAAAAAGTCTAGTCCAGGATTTTAGAGTGGGACTCATAATTGGTTTTAGCCATGTAAAGAAAATCCAGGGATGGCTCTTTAATAGTATTAGCAGGGGAATTGTTGGCATTTTGTAAATCAGGAGCAGGGCCCGCACAACGCTCAGAAGTATTGGTAGCGGCTTCCTCCGGCTGAAAGGACTCTTCAGAGTAGGAGACTAGGCTTTTAGCCTGGGTGGACTTGCCAGTAGGGCTGTTCTTAGGAGGAGGATATATGGGCTCAAGTGCACCCAAGAGTTTACCCAGGTTCTTGGAAGGGTTAGCATGCAGACTAGGGTCTTTTGGGCCAGGTCTAGGGTTAGGCATAAAATCCGAGCCACTGGGCTCAGTATCCGCACTATCAACATCAGGGTTGGCTTCCGAGGTAGTAGGGGTATGCTCATGTAGACAATCAATAATAAGCCTAATTAAACCAGTATGGAAGATAGGGAATTTTTGGGGATTCTTTTTATTATCCTCCAAACTTTTCTTTAGAGAGCATAAGAGATAATAAGAAAAAGAAACCCTAACCTTATGGCGGAAATGGTTGAGGAGGGCAAAGTGGTACCCGTAGGCTTTAGTGAAGCACCCGTCCACTATGATATATTCCATAATGGCCCGGAGGACCTTTCTCCATATAGATTTTATGGAGTCAACATCAAAATAGCTATTCGCAATTTTAACCAAGTTTTGCTTTTCCATGTCATTTTTAGGGAATCTGATTACAACCTCATCTGAGTAAGCCCTGTCCCTGAAAAATTTCTTACCATCCGTGGGTAATCTCGTAACTTTGGCAATTAAGTCTTCATTGAGCTCCACATTCCTGCCGAACAAAGTCAAGTTGCCATCATACCAATTCTTGGCAAAGAGATTCGTTGCCTCCAGATCAGAACCATGAAGCTTCTCCAGAAAAGGTAAAAGACCTCCACTTTTTATCTTGTTCCAGGCCTTAACATTTTTCATGTGGGTTTCGTAGCTGTCTAGCTCAGTTCGCTTTCTGTCCCCACCCATAATGGCTGACACTGTGAGGAAGAACCAAACACAATCCTTTCTAAAATTGGCCCCACCAAATCTAAGCACCTACAAAGCATGCGGAGTAAGCTTACAAATTACTCCACTAGGCTCGGTCCCAAACAATCTAATGATTGTGATGTGAGATATCCGACCTGTCCTCATTAAAGGGATAACACGACGCCTTACCATGTGATTTATCATAGTTTAATAGGGCACATACTTCAATATTTAGATCACTATTATTAAGCCAGGTACACAAATCTTCACGCTTGACTCCTTCATTAGAAAAAAAATCCGCAACGGCATTGGCTTCTCTATAGGCGTGTGTTATTTTAACTTTTTCAAACCTGTCCAATTTCAGTTTAGCTTCATCAATCCAAGATTTGATGGTCCATGAGGGAGGAGACTTGCCATGGAGGTAGTCAATTATGTTTTTGGAATCTCCCTCCAGCCATAAATTTTTTATATTGAGACTTTGGGCTAATTTTATAATATGGTAAGCACCAGTCGCCTCCGCCAGATGATTAGTTTGAGAGCCAAGAGGAGAGGCCGTCGCACCCATGAAATTTCCATAGGAATCCCTTATTACTCCTCCATAGCCCGCCACCCCCGGATTACTTTTAGTTGCACCATCAAAGTTAGCTTTGATCCACCCATTGGGCGAAAAAGTCTAGCAAACTCCCACTCTGTCCTTTTTAACCTTCATAGTAAAGCTAGACAGAATGGGGAGTATGTTCCAATCCTTAGCAACGCAAAGATCATAGTTCGAAAAATTAGCATTCGGGGTCTTCCTGTCCTTCTGGGCCATGACGCTGAGATTTTCCTTTAGAAATCTAACAATATTATCAAAGACATGATCCACAGGGGCTTCTTTGTCCCTAAAAATTTTGTTTTTGCATTCTTTCCAAATGCCCCAGGCAATATAAGGGAGAGATAGCTCCCAAAAAAACCTGAGTAAAGGGTTCCTTGTTGGCGCTTTCCATTGGACGAAGAATTCTTCAATGAGCAAAGGAAAGACCCAAGAAAGATTCCATAATCTGTTAAACTTATCCCAAGTAGAAGCAGGGAAAGAGCAATGAAGGAATAAATTATTACCTGATTCAGCATCCATCTTACAAAGAAAACATCTATTGGGGATTTGAAATCCCCGTTTACATAGGTTATCAATCGTAAGCAGCTTATTTTGAAGCAAGATCCAGAAGAAGATATTAATTTTAGGTATCAGATTATTACACCAGGCTTTAGACCAAAAGGGAGGATGATCCAGAGAGGATGTGAACTTAGCAAAGGCAGAAGACACTGAAAAATTACTAGAGGGATCATCAAACCAGACCGCACAGTCTTCCAACTACCTCGAGCTAAGTCTAACAACCAGCAGAGAAATCTGGATAGGGCCAGAGCCTGACTAACTCTGCATAAGTCCATGTAAATACTATTCTCACTGTAATCTTTCACAAAAGTACCAAACCTAGTCTTACAGATCTCAGCCCAATCTCTGAAGGGATTAATATTTATCAGAGGTTCCTTGAAAAGCCATCTATCTCCCCAAAATCTAGTACTGTTACCATTTCTCACTTGCCAACCAATGCCTCCCTTCACAATCTTTTTTCCAATAATTAAGTTGTTCCAGCATATAGATCCTCTTGGAAGAAGGTGGGGGTCCTTGTTAATAATAGAAGAGCAATTGTTATCCAGATATTTACCAGCCATAATATCAATCCACTCCCCGGAGGAAGAGAAGATTCTCCAAATTTTCTTAGCCAAAAGGATTTTATTGATAGTTCTGATTCTTCTTAGCCCAAGTTCGCCATTATTTTTGGATCTATAGACCAAATTCCAATCAATTAAGGGAATTCTTTTATTTTCCTCAACACTCAACCAAAGAAATATTTTTTGAATTTTTTCAATAGTGTCAGCATATTTGGCAGGGATCTTAAAAAGGCTCAGGGCATAGATAGGGAGATTCTGAAGGGAGGCTTTGAGGAGCTGAAGCTTACCAGCTTGGCTAAGCAGAGCACCTTTCCAACCTACAAGTTTTTTACTAAATCTGTCCACCAACGAAGTCCAAAAGGCATCAGGAGGTTTCATACTTAAAGGAAGACCCAGGTAGGTGGCAGGAAGGGCATCCACCTTACAGTCCAGAATTCTGGCAATTTTAGTCTAACGATGTGCCGGAGTATTAAAAAAGAACAATGAGCTTTTTTGATTGTTGATCAGCTATCCAGAAGCTCTCCCATACTTATCAAGTAGTTTTTTAATAGATTTAGCTTCGGACATAGATGCTTTACCCATAAGCATAGTATCATCAACAAATTGTTGATGAGAACATACCAAGTTGCCCGAGGACGGTCTAAGCCTGAAGATAACATTACAATCAATCAAATTTTTCTAGTTCCTACCTAAGCTTTCAGCCATAATAGTGAATAATATTGGAGAGATAGGATCACCCTGCCTGAGACCTCTAGTGCTCTGGAAAAAGGAAGTCGAGGAGCCATTGACCATAACAGATATGGAAGCTGTGGACACAAGTTGTTCCACCATTTGCACCACCCTACTATTAAAATCGAAGGCCTTCAAAATTTTGAATAAAAAAACCCAATCAACTCTATCATAGGCTTTTGAAATGTTGAGCTTTAAAAGAAAACCTTCAGTCTTCGATTCAACAAGGGAGTGAATGTTCTCATGGACCGAAACAATAGAGTCAATAATTTTTCTACCAGGGACGAATCCATTCTGTTGAGGAGAAATCAAGGAAGGAAAAAAAACTAAGAATCTAGAAGTTAAAACCTTAGATATGATCTTGTATAATGAACTACATAGACTGATAGGTCTGAAGGCCTCAAAGTTGTCTACTCCAGGTTTCTTGGGGATGAGGACCAAGAAAGTAGCATTAAGTTCTTTTAAAAGACATCTGGCTCCAAAAAATTCCTTAACAGCATTAACCACATCCTCTTCAACCAAATCCCAGAACCGTTGGAAGAAGAACAAAGGAAAACCATCGGGTCCCAGGGCTTTATTCCCATCAAAGGAAAAGAAAGCCCTCTTGACTTCCTTGTTGGTGGGGATAGCAATCATAAAAGAGTTGTTCTCTAGATTGATAATTCTTTGTATAGCTTCCACCAACTGATCTTGTTCAATTTGGTTTATTTCGGTACTAGCCGACAGAAGAAGTTTAAAGAAGGAACCTGCCTGCCTCCTTATGTCTTCTTCCTCAACAAAACTGGTTTCATTCATCTCAATTTGGGATATTTTGTTAACAACTCCATGTTTAGAAGCCGAAAGGTGAAAAAACCTGGTGTTTCTATCTCTGGTAGACAACCAAAGAGCTCTAGATCTTTGTTTCCAAAACTCCTCTTCCTTCCCAATAATGTCATGCATCTTCTTAAGGATCTCATTCTCTTTTTCCTTAGTATCATTCAAGTAACCCTCATTCTGAATTTTCAATTGAATTGCTCCCAGATCCATCTGAAGTTCGGACTTGATCTTAAACATGTTCCCAAAGGAATCCTTTTTCCAATCTTTAAGCTTACATTTCACTTCCCTTAATTTTTTGGCAACTCTGAACATAGCAGTACCTTGAATACTTAAATTCCACCATTTCTCTAGTTCCTCTTTAAGAGCAGGATGGGAGATCCATATTTTTTCAAATCTAAAGGGGGAATTCCTCTTCTTTTTTATAGGATCTGCAGTGAGACTAATAGGAGAATGATTAGAACCTATTCTAGTGAGAACTTTTAGGGAGCAAAATTAGTCAAAATACAAATGATTAGAGATCAGAGATCTATCAAGTCTAACCTGTATAAGGTTTGTCCCCTTTCTGCAATTAGACCAGGTGAAGGCGGCTCCATGAAGGTCCAGATCTGTTTTCTTGGGAATACTCAAATTTAAAAGGGTTTGATCCCCACATTGCCTAGCACACAATTGAGTTAGAACCTGGAGCTAAGCCTGTAAGGTAGAAACAAAGACCTTTAAACCCTAAGTTAGAACCTTTAATGGTCAAGGAAATGACCAAATTAGTTGAGGGGGGTATCATATTTCCTATTAAACATACTTCATGGGTTTCTAACCTTATATCAGTTAGAAATAAAAATGGAGATATTAGGCTCTACGTAGACTTTAGGGATCTTAATAGAGCATCTTTGAAAGATCACTACCCATTGCCCTCAATAGAGCAGATTTTGCAAGTGGTTGTTGGTTTCGAAAGGTTTTCTCAGTTGGCTGGTTATTCTGGTTATAACTAGGTGCTTGTCAAAGAAAAAGACCAGTTCAAAACTATATTTGCAATGAAGTGGGGCACTATGGGTTACAAAAGAATGCCTTTTGGATTACCTAATGTTGGTGCCATGTTTCAAAGAGCCATGGATATGCAATTTCAAAGTTTAATGAATAAAATTGTGTTGATCTATCTGGATGATGTTATGGTATTCTCAAAGAATGCTGAGGAAAATCTATCACATCTAAAACAAGTGTTTGAGAAATGTAGGGAGTTTGGAATATCCCTAAATCCAAAAAAGAGTATCTTTGCAATTCATGATGGTAAGCTGTTGGGACACATAATGTCAAAGTAGGGAGTTACTATTGATCCTGAAAGAGTCAAAGCTATACTTGAACTATCATTACCCAATCATAAGAAAGGGTTCCAGAGAATTTTAGGCAGAATCAATTTTCTAAGAGGGTTTATTCCTGATGTTGTGAATTTATTACATCCATTGACTTCCAAGTTTAAGAAAAATACAGTTTTTCAGTTGGATGAGAGAAGCCAAAAATAGATTTGAAGCAATTAAGGAGGCCTTAGCATCAACCCCAACATTGGTAAATCCATATTTCTCTAAATAATTTACTCTATATGTTTTTGGTATCATTAATTTTATTTCTACCATGCTAGTTTAGAAGAACAATGATAATCTAGAGCAGCCAATTGCCTTCTTTAGTCAAGGCCTTGCTGATTATGAACAAAAATATACATTTGTAGAAAAAAATATCCTTGCTGTAATAAGAAGCTTGGAGAAATTAAAGCCTTTAATCTCTAACAATAAGATTTATATTATGGTTACACACCCAAGCATTAAGGAGTTTTTGTTGAGCAAAGATCTAAATGAGAAAAGGGTTGGGTGGATCACGAAAGTGATGGAATACGATGTAGATATCAATATTACTAAACTTGTTAGAGGAAAGGGTCTTTGTGAGAAACTTGTTGTAGGATCTAGGAATGAAAAAGAATTAGAAACATATGTTTTAGCTAATATTGGTGAGCCTTAGAATGTTCGAGATGATACACCTATGTTGGTTACAAGTTGGGTTCAAGATATGACCCATTTTTTACAAACTGGTGAGTGTCCACCAGGTTTAGATAAATCTAAATGAAGATACTTCAGATTATAGTCCATTCCATATGTGCTGGTTGTTAATATTATTTTCAAAAAGGATCTGAACAGTGTACTATTGAGATGTATTAATACTGATCAAACAAAAAGAGTGCTTCATGAGTTTCATGATGGAGTTGTAGGAGGTACTTTTGCTCCTAGGACGATTGCCTGGAAGATAATGAGAGTTGGATATTATTGGTCTAGCTTATTCAAATATGTCCATGCTTGGGTGAGGAAGTGTATTAAATCTGCTTTATTCATAGTGAAGGAAAAGCTACCAGCCATGCCTTTGTAGTTGATTCAAGTTGAACAACCATTCATAAGATGGGACATTGACTTTATTAGACGCATAAATCCACCTTCCAGTGCTGGTCATAGGTGGATAATTACTGCTACGGACTATTTTACAAGATGGATAGAGGTAGTAGCTTTGAAAGAAGCTAATTAATATTATGTATTGAACTTCTATAATGACATAGTCACAAGGTTTGGGTTTCTGATTCTATTATATCTGATAACGCTATAAAATTTGTGGGATTAAGAGTTAAAGATTGGGTTGTTAAACATGGAATTCATTTGAATACATCTTCAAATTATTACCCTTGGGGTAATGGTTTAGCTGAAAGTACAAATAAGAATCTTATCATAATCATTAAGAGGACCCTGGAGGATAATCAAAGGACCTGGCACACAAATCTGAAGTATGCACTTTGGGCAGACAGAGTGACTCCTAAAAGGTCTATTGGTAACACACCATATATGTTGGTTTATGGTAAAGAGGCAAGATTGCCTCTATCTGTGGAGCCACCGACTCTTGACATTATACACCAGTTAAATAGTTTCCATTTTATAGTTCTCCTATTTTCAATAATTGCCAGGTAGCCTAATTTGTTCCACTGATTTACAAAGTGAGTTGTAGCCATATGCAGTTTCTCTAGGTCTGTTTCTGAGTTTTCCTAATGACTCCATGCCCAATGGATGAGTCTAGGTCACTGGTCTTTGATGTTTAGCAGGAAAGCATCTTGTAGATGTCGCCAAAAATGTTACCAGATTTTCACCTATAGGCTCAATCAGGAAGAGCCATCTATGTTTCAAGATAAATGGTACATTTTGTTAAACCTTCTATACTACATTCAATTATATAAATGAAACAACTTTATTGGATTACAAGAAAACAAGAACATAAATTTATTATATTCATACAAGTGAATGAAACATAAAATAATTTTACTATATTTTGATGAAAAGTAATCTTATTGAATGTAATCGTAAACATGTGTCTCACACAGCAAGTCGTGAGACTGACTTACTCATTTGATATAGATAGGAATTAAACTATAGATCAATGAGTAAATGATAAATAAATGAACATGTAAAGAAGGTAACTAGTCAATGCTTGAATGATTGGTTCTGCAATGGTGTCTGGTGTATGATGGATTTTCCTTGCTCCCTAGTCCCTAGGTTTCCTTGTGTCAGGTTACCTACATTAGGTAAAGAAATGAGTTAGAACATTAGGTTACGTACATAAAATGCAATTCCTATCCTAAGTGTCCTTAAAAACCAAAAAAGAAGAATATTACACACACTTAGGGTATGCATTTGTTTTTTTTTAACATTGTTCACTTCATGTGTAGATCTGGGTCAGAAAGTATTTCTGAGTGATTCAATAGATTCATCAAGTTATATTATGAGTGGAGTGACTGTGGCTCCCACAAGGGTTGAGCCCAGCTCATAGCAATGTTTGAATATTCTAAGTGCATATGATATTATATTGTAAGATAGTTAATATCAATCATGATAAATTCATAATCATAATGCAGAAGAGAGTACAATGTTCATTCATAATAATAAAATTCAATACTACAACAAAAAATTCACATACTTCAAGGTTCTTTATGCATAGAGAAGGCTCGATATTTAATTTTAAATAGTGATTACCTCGCAAAAAGAGGCAGCATGTTTTCCTTTAACAATGCCAAGAATCACATGGTAATGTTATGACAAAGAAAAGAAACAAAGCCTCATTGAGATGAATCATGGTATCATCAATTTATTAAAGAAGTATATTTTATTTGTCATCCCAAGATTAATGCTTTTTGGGGCAAATGAATGAGTAGTTGGATTTCCAATATGGTTTATGTTCATGTGCTAGAGGCGGGAAATGGGGATCATTGTTTTATTCTCATAATAGAGTATTTGTTATCATGGCAATGTAATAGTCCTAATACTAGGGCAAGTCCTAGAAATCGAGTAAATAGAGGCCATGCATACATGTCGGAGAGCATAATTTGCATGAAGGTAGCATCAGGTTATAGTGATGATAGCTATTGTACATGATAGCCTTGGGATTTGTATATCTTGTTAGGATAGTTTTGTCTATAAATACAAGCTGCTAATCATCCTTTTTTAAAAGATAAAGATTCATACTTTTATGCAAGAATAGTCATCTTGGTTATTCTATGAAGAGTAATAGGACAGTTTATCCTTAACTTTCAAGAGTAGTAATAGGAAAGATTCATGTGATATTATAGTGAGAGTCTTGTGTGGAATGTAGTTTAAGTGCATCACTAAGAAAAGCCACAGTGAATTGCTTAAAGGCCATGTATGAGAGTTTTGTTCTTCAAAACATGGCATAGTTTAAATCATGAAGTCTTCAATAAAGTTTTCCTGATGCAGAAAAGGCATCAATTTAGTTTGACTTAATTCCTGAAGGAGTTTGTTTTGGGTTTTTTCTTAGAAGTAATCTCATTCAAATCAATGCTGACATTTCAAATAGTCTTGTAAATACATTTTTCTAGTATTTGATGCGATTGCAAAAGGAGCTAGGGTCTTATATCCAGAAAAAGTAGCATACAATATATATTGAGGAGAGATCTCTTTAAAAAACTACAAAAATGTACAAGAATTTGTATAGGACACGGGCTTAAAAGTAACCCTGATTGGTTTTTTTTCCATTTTATCTAAAAACCTTGAGCTTTTGAGTGAGACCCTCAAATACCTGTAGCATGACAAAGATCTCATGGGATTTTTGTAGAATAATAGTCATGCTTAATACTTTTTCTTTCCAGAATAAACATAAACCAAAAAATGAGGAAAAGAATATAGGGAGGTAGTATCTTTTACACTTAATGCAAATGCACGTCTTAGCCATTAGACATACATGAAATCCTGAAAGAGAATACAAGAGTAAAGGAACGTACAAACGACCATAGAATGAGATCCGTGGCCTCAAAAAAAAAAAACATCAAATCTTTTCATGATGAAAAATGCCATGAATCAAGGAGCTGCAGGAGGTCACAACCAGGAAGAATAGATTTCTTCTATTTTATACTCCACAAATATAATAATGCAACAGGAAAAGGATTACCTTCAGCTTGTTCGTATTTTTGTCCAAAACACATGTCTCTTTTATGCAGAAATCCACCATGTTTTCACCAGGAGAAGCTCAGGAGAATCACATAAAACACTTGGTCAGCGACAGAACTCCTTGGAAAAGTTTCCACTTTTGGAAAAAATGTGAAACGAAAGGAAGTTTTGAGCTTTGCTTTAGGGTTTCTAACCCTATTTCCACCACCATAGTTAAGTTAAATTTTGGTGGCATTTTTTTTCAAAATATGTTATGACAATTGAAACCCATGGCCCTTGTATATTTGCCGATATTTGATAAGTGTTACCTACAATTGTGCATTCGACTAGTAAGTCCTTTTGGACTTAGGCATTTTGAATATAGAGTTTTTATGGAAGATAAATACCACCTCACATTGTTGAAGAAATCAAACAAGGAGCCACCTAATTGCCACATTACCAAACATGATGGAGAATGTTGAGGAGAGCTTAATGCCACTTAGAATCCTACATTGACTTATTATTGTGCCTTTATGGTCGATTGTGGTAAAGTAGTATTTTATTTTTTGCATTCATGTGTATCTGTAAAAAATGGGATTAAGGTGTGTTATAAGCCTTCATTCCTTATTATTATGTCTTTTAATGCAAATAGTGATGTGGCTGATTTAGTAGAGGTTATAGGGTTTGTTTTGACTTGTCATTACTTTGTTGAGGATATCTAGGAACTATTCTCTTATACCTTTATGTTTGGTCAAGCGAGACTCTTTCATGTATATTTATGCTTTTTGAGGGCTTGTAGGGAGGTTGAAAGTTGTTTACAAACATATGCCACAAATATTGGAGCTACTTTTTGACTCTTTATAGGTTTTGGAGGGAATTTTGGAGCCATTACGAGTGGTCATCTTGGTAGACTAATTCATGTTTGAATTTTCTCACATTTGGAGCCCCTTTTGGAGATGATTCATGTGCTAGATTTTAGGCTTTTGGAGTTCATCTGACCCAAACAGTTTTTCTAGTTCCTTTTTTGGTGGTTTTGGGAGGGAAAAGTTTTGGTACTTAGTCATTTTGAACTCATTTTGTAAGTCGGTTCTTGATATGGAGATTCTAGCTTGGAGTGACTTTTACAGTCCTTTGTGAATTTTTGGCATGTTTTGTTACTCAATTTTCTGAATACGATTCACAGTGGAGACCTTTATTATTACTGGAGATTTATCTCTTGTCTTTTCATTCTTGCAAATTTTTGTATGTGAAGTGATTGATCAAGTTAATAGTGAAATTACTTTCCTCACAGATTTGTCTCATAGGTTCATACCTTTCTACAACTACTTTATTCATGTAGGTTACTAATTGTGTCAACTTGGTGTATGTTATTTTTTCAAAATGTGAAGTTAACTTCCTTTTTATGCAAATTTCTATATATAGTCCTATTAGTAAAATATTTATGCATCAATATACAACAATGAATATTACATACTTAGCTACATCCAAGTTCTAATCATTTTGTGTTAGTATTCTGTGATCATGTTTTTACCATTAGCTTTGGTATATCACTTCATTCACATTAATATTTCATTTTATGTAATATTTCCCCCTTTTTCCCATCATATAAGTAGTTTAGAAGACATTATCATCTAGAAATCTGGCCTATCCGGAGGTTCATTTAAATTTTACGTGACCCACAACCTTCAAATGATCCCATGTTCCTCCAAAGCGTTACATTCTACAGCTTAACCAAGGTGCAACTTTAGGATCTAATAGTTTTTTGATCGATAAATTCATTTACAATATCAATTTGATGATAAGTAATATCTCTAACAAAAAATCTGATCATCTCCTTATGATATCTGGATATTTTACAAGATGGCTAAACAATATCCAAAGAGACAAAGCCCATATTGACTTTGGCTCCAATAATAAAATTCCAAGGTAATTCCCTTTATTGAAAGGCACACCAAGAAGGCTACTTTGTGTCTAACAAGTTTCCTAAATCCACTCACTACTACATGATTGAAGAAATTAAAGGACTTATTCCTTATTTATGACTTCCCAATCCTAGAACTCTTCTGAGAATCCAATGAATAGTATAAAAAAATAAAATTTATTTGTATTCATAATATACACTGTTAAATAATGATAGTAAGCATTACATTTCCAAATTTACATCATATAAAGAAATTCACATCTTTCAATCTACAGATTGCAGCAGAAAGGTCAGTGTTAAAACTATCATAACGTTCACACCCCCCATCCAAAATTAAAAGTTTAGTATGTTCGAGAAAGGGGAAAGAACAAGGGACAAAACCCATAAATGGTTTGGCAAGAGTTTTAAACACTCACGAGTATATTTTTCTGCAACTCAGCCATCTAGATGAACAATTAAATCTTAGAACTTGACTCTTCTAGTTTAGACATACTGTTTACAATACTAAAGTTTGCATCACTCTTACAACAAAGGTAGGAATTGGCTCAGGAAGTATTTGTAGAGTCCCATGACCAGTTGGTTATTATTGAATGTTATTGTAATTTATTTCTTATAATCATATTTGGTAGGAAAAAAAAAAAATAGTGAAAGATAGCAGAAAGTATCTACAAATATGTCACTACAAATTTGAAGGAATTAAGGACAAACACATAACCAACAACTTACCTAAAATCCACACCTAACAATATAGAATTAAAATGTTTTCCAAAGCTCAAGAAAATGGTGAAAGAAATATCTGCATCACATTCTCCCTCTTCTTAATCTTTATCTTCGTTCGATCCACTACTACTCAAGACATACTCTTTCCCATTAGAGATTTATCTTAGAGCGAATAGATAGGGAAGGTGACACAAATTATGTATATTTAGATGTGTCAAAAGCCTCTTAGTTTCAAATCCTTTCCCAATTCTATTATTGGACTATGGGTGGATACTTGCAACTACAAATTAAATAAAACTAAGACCCCTCCTATAGAGAACACACAAAACCATTGAATTGGATAAAATATTTCTTATATGACTCGTAAGCATTAAATAAAATCTCTATTAAACACACAATATGCCTATAAATAAATATATTTAGGAAAAACCATATATCTTCTTATACAAGTAGAGCAAGAATAGTAATATAACACCAATAATTACATCATGATTCAAACCATAAATTATGGGATACTTATCCCTTTTAACAATAATTATTTAGATTTCAATTTCATTATTATCTCTTTTTTTGTATGGTCACTCCAGTGATGAAACAGGACTAAATTTTGAATTGTAAAAATGAATTACTCAGACTATAACTGGGGGTTTTCTGTTGGTTATTTCCCACCAGTATGTCTGCCTGAACCAACATTATGTAAATATATATAGTAATATTAAGAAAATTATAGTGGCTTGCCACTTTTGTGGAAAAAAAATTAGAATTTTGAGTTTAAACCTAACCCAATCTAATCACCAAACATAGGAAAAATTAGAAGAGAATTTGTGATTAAACTAAATTAAGCCTTTTAACCTAGCCTTTGCTGCAATTGCAAGCAACATTAATCATGTATATTTTTTCTGATTTTTATTTGTCTAGCTGGTTAGGTATATCAAACCCAATTACCCAACATAAATTATATGCCGAGAATTGCAGAGATGTAGGAAATAACTGTGTGTCTTTGTTCATTCAATTGAGTATTGAAACAAAATTAGAAACTAAGCAGAAAATTCTTATTTTCACAATATCATAAATGCTAGATTCTTCCAACTGCATAATTATTTTCCAGGTAAACTAAAAATGAAAACATTCAAGCAATGAATGTTACCTTGATTGGGAAAAGACAATCAATAGAGCTCTTGGATGGTCACAAATTCTAATACTTTTCTTGTTTGTTTCCAAGTCCATCCTCTTTCCCTCCTTCCTTCAAATTTCCCCCCCAAATCTGAGAGATAGAGTGAAACAATATAAAAAAATTCTTGTCTCTTCCC
This sequence comes from Sequoiadendron giganteum, assembly GCA_007115665.2. Lineage (NCBI taxonomy): Eukaryota > Viridiplantae > Streptophyta > Pinopsida > Cupressales > Cupressaceae > Sequoiadendron > Sequoiadendron giganteum. The sequence continues at coordinate 489,998,037 of CM021100.1, read as the reverse complement.
CTTTGAATTCCATGCCTACAAGATGTGTTCTCTTTTTTTTTCCATTATATACTTCTAATCAAAATGCTACTGACAAGTGTGAAGCCAAATTTCTAGACCTTTTTCCAAATTCCTTGATGTGCTTGAAGGATGTGGAATATTAGATTCAAAATGACAATTACATTCATAGTCCAAATATAACTAGCAAATGTCCCAATTCCTCAAATCATCATTCATTCCCACAATCCACACCAAACTCCTCATCACTCCCAGGGGAACAAGATATGTCCAAAATAGTGCAAAATCTCAACATGAAATCAAATAGATACACTAAACTGTTAATACTGGAAATAAGAAATGTAAAAATCTAGTGAGGCTAAACCTTCCATATAGAACTCAAGACTAAGACCAAAATAAGAAATCCTTAAAATATTATACTAAACACTTCTGACAAGTCCCAATACGCAAAAGAACAACTCTCCAAGATCTTATCGAAAATTCATAACTGAACTCAAATATGAATCTCAAGTTTATATTTTTATCAATAAATAGAAAATTGTTACTAGTATTGATGGAAACAAGTATAGAATGATGATAGAAGGCTACAAAGCTTCAATCCAAAATTAAAATATGTGATAAATTTAATTCTATAATAAGTCCAAGAGATAATAGCCATCAAGGGGGTGATCATTTTTTCTACCCACAACATTCTTTCTAAATTAACAAGAGATTACTGCCTTGGTGATTAAACAATGAATTTTGGACACCACTCAATCAAATCCAACAATCATAGAGTTCATTTGAGAAAGGATGGCTTACATTTGTATGAAATAGAATAAAAATACAAAAATGTAGGTCACACGTGGTCTATTACTGAATGTTGTCATTTGTTCAAGATCCTTATTGTTGTCGCTTGCCCAAGATCATAGACTTTTTTGAAAAGCCACTTGTTATTTCGAAAGTGAATATTTCAAAAAATAGGATGATTGATTATTGGTAACAGTAGGTAGAAATATGTAGTGGTTGTTGGTATATATAAGGATTGAACCCAATGCCCACAGGAAATTATTTTCGTACAGGTTTGCAAATATTATAGAGCCATTTCAATAACAATTTCTGTAAACTTTACATGAAAAAGTAATGAAAGCATATTGATGTGATCTGCCCATTCTTTTCTTAATCTGATGATGGATGTAACAAAATAACTTTTGGTAAGCAAAAATTATATTTCCAATTATTTCTATTTATTTCGTGATGAGTTGTGTATTTGATAAAAGGGTAAAACGGGTTTTATAGGGACCCGAAACCACAAAGTTTACAAGAAAGAGAAAAGACCACCATTGGTCCACCAAAAAAATATAGCTGACCAACAAAAAATAGCAGCAAGCTAATAAAAAAGACCAGGAGGGTCAGAAAGAAAAGGACAGTAGAAAAAAAAGCACACAGGATTACTTAAGAGACCTAAGGACAGTGTATGTCTCTGCTTCCAAGGCCTGCATATCAATAACCCCCTTTTTGAAAGTTTGAACCATTTTTGGGGTTAAGGGGGCCTTTCATTTCAAATTAGTGCGGGTTCTTCTAGAAATGCCTCCATCTGTTTCCTAGCTTTTATCTTCAGTGTCTTCAAGATCAACCACCAAGGATCCTTGCTGGGCTTTGTCAAGTTTTTTGGTCATTGCATTGATTATTATCGCATTGTGTCTTGCTATTCAGTTGTTCTGTTCTGGAATGGTTCTGATGTTAATCCTTAAACCCTCAACATCATTATCAGTAATCCTGTTGCTGTGCACCACATCTTTCTTACCCAGATCCACAATCTTAACTCCCATTTCCTCAATTTTGCTTTACAGAGCCTAGTTTTTAATTTTAAGCTCGTTAATTTCAGAAAAAGTCTAGTCCAGGATTTTAGAGTGGGACTCGGAATTGGTTTTAGTCATGTAAAGAAAATCCAAGGATGGCTCTTTACCAGTATTAGCAAGGGAATTGTTGGCATTTTGTAAATCAGGAGCAAGGCCCGCACAACGCTCAGAGGAATCTTCAAAGTAAGAGACCAGGATTTTAGCCTGGGTGGACTTGCCAGCAGGGCTGTTCTTAGGAGGAGGATATATGGGCTCAAGCGCACACTAGATTTTACCTGGGTACCTGGAAGGGCCAACATGTAGACTAGGGTCTTTTGGGCTAGGTCTAGGGTTAGGCATAAAATCTGAGCCATTGGGCTCAGTATCCTCACTATCAACATCAGGGTTGGCTTTCGAGGTAGTAGGGGCATGCTCATGCAGATAATCAATAATAATCCTAATTAAATCAGTATGGAGGATAGGGAATCTTTTGGGATTCTTTTTATTATCCTCCAAACTTTTCTTTAGAGAGCATAAGAGATAATAAGGAATAGAAACCCTAACCTTATGGTGGAAATGGTTGAGGAGGGCGAAGTGGTACCCATAGACTTTTGTGAAGTGCCTGTCCACCGTGATATATTCCATAATGGCCCGAAGGACCTTTCTCCATATAGATTTTATGGAGTCAACATCAAAATAGTTATTCACAATTTTAACCAGGTTTTGCTTTTCCATGTCATTTTTAGGGAATCTGATTATAGCCTCATCAGAGTAAGCCCTGTCCCTGAAAAACTTCTTACCATCCATGGGTAATCCCGTAAATTTGGCAATTAAGTCTTCGTTGAGCTCCACATTCCTTCTGAACAGAGTCAAGTTGCCATCATGCCAATTCTTGGCAAAGAGATTCGTTGCCTCCAGATCATAACCATGAAGCTTCTCCATAAAAGGTAAAAGACCTCCACTTTTTATCTTGTTCCAGGCCTTAACATTTTTCATGTGGATTTCGTAGCTATCCGGCTCAGTTCGCTTTCTGTCCCCACCCATAATGGCCTACACTGTGAGGAAGAACCAAACAAAATCCTTTCTAAAATTGGCCCCGCCAAATCTAAGCACCCACAAAGCATTCAGAGTAAGCTTACAAATTACTCCACTGGGCTCGGTCCCAAACAATCTAATGATTGTGATGTGAGATATCCGACCTATCCTCATTAAAGGGATAACACGATGCCTTACCATGTGATTTATCATATTTAATAGGGCACAGACTTCAATATTTAGATCACTATTATTAAGCTAGGTACACAAATCTTCACGCTTGACTCCTTCATTAGCAAAAAAATCCACAACGACATTGGCTTCTCTATAGGCATGTGTTATTTTAACTTTTTCAAACCTATCCAATTATAGTTTAGCTTCATCAATCCAAGATTTGAAGGTCCATGAGGGAGGAGACTTGCCACGGAGGCAGTCAATTATGTTTTTGGAATCTCCTTCTAGCCATAAATTTTTTATATTGAGACTTTGGGCTAAATTTATAATATGGTAAGCACCAGCCACCTCTGCCAGATGATTAGTTTGAGAGCCAAGAGGAGAGGCCATCGCAACCATGAAATTTCCGTAGGAATCCCTTATTACTCCTCCACAGCCTGCCACCCCTGGATTACCTTTAGCCGCACCATCAAAGTTAGCTTTGATCCACCCATCAGGTGGAAAAGTCGAACAAACTCCCTCTCTGTCCTTTTTAACCTTCATAGTAAAGCTAGACAGAATGGGGAGTATGTTCCAATCCTTAGCAATGCAAAGATCATAGTTCAAAATCTCAGCATTTGGGGTCTTCCTGTCCTTCTAGGCCATGGCACTGAGATTTTCCTTTAGAAATCTAACAATATTATCAAAGACATGATCCATAGGGGCTTCTTTGTCCCTAAAAATTCTGTTGTTGTGTTCTTTCTAGATGCCCTAGGCAATATGAGGGAAAGATAGCTCCCAAAAAAACCTAAGTAAAGGGTTCCTTGTCGACGCTTTCCATTGGACGAAGAATTCTTCAATGAGCAAAGGAAAGACCCAAGAAAGATTCCATAATCTGTTAAACTTATCCCAAATAGAAGCAGCAAAAGAGCAATGAAGGAATAAATGATTACCTGATTCAGCATCCATCTTACAAAGACAACATCTATTGGGGATTTGAAATCCCCATTTACACAAGTTATCAATCGTAAGCAGCTTATTTTGAAGCAAGATCCAGAAGAAGATATTAATTTTAGGTATCATATTATTACACCAGGCTTTAGACCAAAAGGATAAATATATAGGGAACTTCATTTACAAATATAAATATTTGTAAATATTTGTAAATGAAGTTTCTTATATAAACAGAGCTCATCAAGAAAGAAATAATAATACATAGTGTTTAGTTCAGCTATCTAACTAAATATTGTTTAAGTTGATGGAGTAAAAAGAAAAAACTATTGAGATTTGAGTGATTGAAATAATAATAATAATAGTAATTATATAAAATAATAAAACTGCATGTTATCATATACTTGCCTACCAGTAAGGAGAGTAATGGAGATTAACTTATAGTAATGCATAATAAATTTTGGTGGGTGAAATAAATGATTTAGTAAAACAATTCTTAAATATGTTGGCATCACCATAGTTGCAGCAAAGTGGAGCTTTATAAATAAGGTAACATAATTTTGGATGTTAATCTTTAATAATATTTCGTTGGCGTTATTAATCAACTCTTGTTTCTTCTTTTTTTTTTTAATTATGTAATAGGGTTAAAACTAATGGTGAGAATGATATATTGATATATAGAACATAAATGGAAGGAGGAATTACCTTACTTTTCCATAATAAATAATGTAGAAATCTTTATCGTAGAAATTACTGATGTAATATTATTTTATAATAGTAGTTTTTGTAAATAACATTTTGGTAAATTAATTTATGGAGAAGAGGGAGAAATCATAGGAAAAATCCAATTGACATTTTAAATGCAACATTGGCATTAATATAAAACTAAATAATATTTTGATCCTATTATCAATTTAAAATATTAAGATGCAAGGAATCACAAAAATAAATAAATTTAAAATTATGGTCAATAAAAGGATATTGGAAAAAATTTCCCTATATTAAAAATGATAATATTTTGGTTTCATTGGTAAAATAATCTAAAATCAAGAATTGAATAATAAAAGAACTATTGGTAGGGTGAGTAACTAGTCAAAATAACATTATTTAATGTTAAATTCTTTAATAAATTTTATTGTAATTTAGTTGTTAGCAAAAATATTCTATTAATGAATACATTGTAACTAAATACAAATTTTATTCTTGAGTTTAATAATTAAAGAATCATTAATATTTAGATTAGAAGATTTAAATGTAGATTATATAATAATGTTGCTAAAAAATATGAACAATAAATATTTATATCAAAATGATTCTATATATCTACATTATTATTCCTATACATAAATATTTATATTTTAATAATAAACTAATAATAAATAATATATAATGTTTTAATGTTTTGGATAAGAAAAAATGTGGCTCTTAACAATTAATGCAGATTAAGGGATTTAAATCTATGACAAGATATCAGGGAAGATGAAATGAACAATATTAAATATTTCGTTCATTTGCAAGCAACTTGCAAGTCTAATGTTTCATTCTTGGCATTAGAAGACCGGGGATTTAAACCTATAACAAGAGATAAAGGAAGATAAAAAGAACACTATTAAATATTTCATTCATTTGCAAGCAAGTCTATTGTTTCATGTCATAGATAAGGGAAGATAAAAAGAACAATATTAAATATTTCATTCATTCACAAGCAAGTCTAGTGTTTCGTTCTTTGCATTGGAAGACAATAAAAATAAAATTTCCATTGAGGGCTCCACCTACCACCGTGAAAAGCCACTTTAGTATTTAAAAGGTATTCTAGGAATTCCTAGATTACAATTTCTCCTTAAAGAGAGGGGAATATATTTCCATACCCATAGGAAAGATTCTAATGTTCTAAATAAGAATATTTCGATAAAGTCCATCGAATATAGTTCTGAAAAAGTTAGTATTTCTATTTGTTTTTTCTTTCTCATTTGGAAATTAATAATATGTATTAGAATTAAAATATATTTCTTTGTAAGTGTTATTTTTAATATTTTACAACTTTAAAATGTATTTCATAGAAACAATGTATAATATATAAGTTGCATAAAAATTAAAACTATTATATCAAGATTATCTACTCTATAGTAAATCTAATTGATGAAGTCATGATGATATGCAACCTTAGCGAGGTGTGTGGGTCAGGATTCAAATCCAATAATAATCTCATGTATGGTGACATCATTGAACACCCTATTTTATCAAAGATATTAAAATCAGTGAAATCAAACACCCTTACACTTGATTTCAAGAGTCACAGAAAAATGCTTATAGTTTGATAAAACCTTGAGTTATTCCTCCTTCAATTTAATAAGATCAAATTTGGTTAGCATTGAAATCGAATGATGTTCCCTTAACTCCTACTCTGCCAATGTTTAGAATGTTAATTGGCTTAATTAATGTATTTTAAAAAATTAGTTGGTTTTTTTTCTAGTGTAAAATTATGGGCATTACACAAGGTTCCATACGAACCTAGAACCATTGGTTCCAAGTTCCCATGGAACCCTCGACAAAGGGTTCCTAGGTCATATTCAAGCCTCGATGATAGGAAAAAAGGAACCATGATGCATGGGAAGAAATAATTAAATTTTTGTGTGAGTTTTGAAGGTGATATGATATGTCCTAATGGTGGCCAAAGTCTTGCAAGATGAATTTTTGTAGAAATTTTTGAAGTATCAAGATATATCTTGAGAAAAAGGTGTTATTTTGCATAACCTAGTGCATGCAATTTTTTTGCTACATCCTAAAGTTGTTCATTGTACTTCAATAAGAAATTTTACATAGATTTGATGGTTGATGGGATATCACTAAATTTGTAAAGATGTCAAAATATATCTACATCCCAAAAATATTAATCTCATTCTTCAAAAGCAATAAATAAAATATCATAATCCTACTAAAGGGAAAAATCCCACATCCAAACAGGTGTTGATTTTCCCTAAAAGATGATTTTAACATTCGAATTGGGCTCAAATTTTCACAAAAGGTGAGAACATATGGAGGAAAAAATTGTATGCATATTTTCCACTCACTCTAGCTATGAATAGTAATGGCATAGTCATCTAGCTACTAGAATTGATTGTAGATTATCTCCATTGATCTAAAGTGTTTATTTTGGGTCCAATTCAACTTGGACCATGCATTTAAACTATGAATGGTGAAGATTAGGGTTAATGTCTTGCTACTGATAATCAAAATCTTGAGTCATTTCTAAAGGTTGGTTGTGGTGTGGTCTCTAGATGCCAAGTTGCAAGGAATCCATCAATGCTAAGTCTAGTTTGCTAAAGGATTCTAGACTTGTGGAATAGAAGAAAACTAGTATTGTAATATGTTTTATTTTAAAGAATATGTCAATGGAATTAAGTATGTATTCAAGAAGATTTCTTAGTCATAGTTATGAAATTTCCTTTCTAGCATTTGTTGGCATGAATGTAATGCTCAATTAGATGAATGTAATAGCATTCTAAAAACATTAGAATGCTTGTAAATATTTTCCTAACTTTATGTATGGATATACAACAGTCATTGGGATTACTAAGTATTCTCTATTGCAAGAGATCATGATAATTATTGTGTGTAAATGCACAAATACATATTCTTCTTTTCCTTTTTTTCCTCTTCTCAATCTATTGTGACTCTATTGCACAATAGAAAAACTTTGAGCTAGAGCCATTTACAAATCTCACATCCATAAAATAAAGAATAAAACAATAGTGTAGGAGCATGAATATTTTTTTCACACCTGTAATATAACTAGGGATCTATCTTTAGTGATTTGAGAACAAAGTCATTTCATGTAGGTTATGATTGCATAAGTTTATCAAGTATATAAGGGTTATCTATAACTAGTTTTTATTAGCTTATGATTGCATAACCATATAAATTTTAAGACTATCAACAAACTTAGGGCATAAAATTTTAGATAGTGATAAGCCGATTAAATATTACATCTACACCAATCAAGTCTATTATTAATTTTCAAGTTAAGTGCCTCTAATTGTTTGTTTTATGTTGACATTCATTTCAGTACTCTATCCTAAGTAAAGAGTTTAAATTAATTGTATACTTATCAATTATATTCATTTCAATAACCAAAATTATAAACACAATTCAATTTAATTTATTTCTAATGCTTTATTGAACTAAAAGACATTCTGCATTGACATCACAAAATCTCATACCATAATCATCTAAATTTAAATAAAAGCTAATATATAACAAACATCTATTTTTTTAAAGTTGAAACTATAAAACACCTTTTCCTAAAATAATTCGATTCCATTTATTAAAAACAAATTATTATAGTTATCTTAAAAATTCTGTAAAGTTTAGTTATTCTAAAATAACATTTCTAGGTCCACATTCAGACCGTTGGAGATTTGAACGGAACAATTTTAAATTTAATTAGTTGGTAGGAGAAGCGTCCAGGTAGATGCCAGCTAAATTAACCGTTGGAGGAGCGTCCAAAAACAGAGTAGTGAGTTATCTCAAGGGCTTGAACAGAGATGTGAATTATGGCAAGCAGTTTGATCTTGGAAAGTTCGATCCCTGTGATTTGTATGACGCGCTGAACCAGCCAAAAGTTGAGGTGATTGCTGATCGTCTAATGTGAGTAGTAGAAAATAGGGCGTGAAAGAATAGGAATTAGAGGTAGCAGATTCAGTGCTAGATGATAATTAGTTAAAAAAGATTTCTTCTTGTGTGCTTAAACAGAGATGTGCCTCGAGAAGAAATCCTTGTAAGGCTCTTCATTATATAGACTCTTAGGCTTCTCGGTGATGAATCATAATGGAGCCTCGATCCTACTTTTTTTATTGAAAATCAGGTCCCTATAATAGACATAAAGAAAGGTGTAAGAAGGTAGCCGAGGAAATCACCATCTAGAAGGTTGATGGGTAATCAGAGATATCTGAGTCAAGGATCGTTAAGAAGAATTCCCAAATCAAGACAGATCGATGAAAAACAAAGGAGAAAGGTTGGGTTCTTAACGAGGTTATGATTTTGGAAAGATCATCGGAGATAAGGGCATCAAAAGCATTACAGAGAAAAGATATTAGATTCAACAATTGATCAATAATCTCGCGTTCTAGGTTTTTGACTCTTCTTTAAATTTATAGCAGATTTCTTTGTTTCGCCATACGCAGATCTCTCTATTTCAGTAAGTTCAATTTATTATTTCTTAATAATATTAAAGGTAGTTATGTTCTGTTAGATCTAATTTCCGAACTACCTCATGGGGGTTATTCTTTTAAATAGATTAAGTCCTTCATGAGATGTAAGGTTAATTATTGGATTTTTACACCCATGTTTAGAAGAGCTATTAGGGGTGATCCTTCTCCCATTTTTTTCTCTTCTTGACTGTCTTTTAACTGAAATTTTCTTCAATATTGTCCTTAATTCTTCCATTTCAGTGTCGTAAGTGAATTCTAATTCTTATATATTGATTTTCCATGATTGAACGTTGGAGCAGAAATTATAGCAACATTGTTCATGATCTTTACAGGATGTGGTGCTGTTCTTTTTGACAAGAAGACTGATGGCTCCATAACTCATCTTGGGATGTCAATTGCGTGGGGGATAGTAGTGATGGCATTGATCTATTCTGTTGGTCATATCTCTGGGGCTCATTTCAACCCTGCAGTTACACTGGCCTTTGCATCTATCAAGAGATTTCTAGTGTAGGTCTGTATGCAATATTTTTCATTTGGGTATTGCTGGCTTCTCAAATTTAGCCATTCCTATCAACTGTATGGAATTCCTGTATTGATTTCAATATATGGTTATGCTTGAATTGATATTGGGTTTTAATATGGGTATGCTGGCTTCCCAAATTTAGCCATTCCTATAAACCATATGGAATGCCTGTTAAGATATGAATACATGGTTGTGCTTGAATTGACATTGGGTGTTAATATGGTTCTGCTTGAATTGACATTGTGTTTTATAATTGCATTGAAATCACCGATTCCAGGGTACATAGCAGCTCCAGTTGTTCGATCAATTACTGTTGTATTTTCTCTCAGGGTACATAGCAGCCCAAGTTGTTGGGTCAATTACTGCTGGATTTGCTCTCAGATTGGTGTTTGGAAATATAGTACACATTGCAGCAACTGTGTCTTCTGGATCAAATTTACAGTCCTTTGTTTTGGAGTTTCTCATCACATTTCTGTTGATGTTTATGGTTTGTGGAGTGGGCACTTATATTAGAGCGGTATATTCATATCCCTTCTTCTTTACATTCAGTTCGTGTCTTTTACCTCCCCATGTAGATTTTATCTGCGCATATTTCTGATTACCCATCTACCTCATAGCTTCTACGACAGAATTACACAAGAATGGAATGAATTTTAAGTCCTACGATGGAGTTCCATCCATCATGTCCCTGTGATCTTTAGGAACCTCATGGCTGTGGAAGTCTACCAAGAAAAAGAACTCACCGTTATGTATTACTGATGAATAGTTTGATCCAGTGTAAAAAGGAAGCTTTGCTGAACAAGGTGATAAACATGAAGACTTTACAAAACAGCTCGGAAGAACCACAAAATCGTCCATAAGTCTGCTTAATGCTCAGGTATGGTTGTTGTTCGTATTTCCTTTTTAGCTCTCTCTGTTACACAACTCTTAAATATAACGAGTTTTAGGCGTCTTTTATTTTAATTCTCACTTTACATTGTTAAATATTAATATTAATATTAAAATTATATTAATATTATCATTAAATTATATTAATATTCTTATCATTTTTTAAAAATCAATAAATATTATCTATTTTTTAAAATTATAGTAAAGAGAGGGGTGAGGGTGATAGGGAGGGGGGTGACGGGGAGGGTGAGCACTGAGGGTGACAAATAGGGATAAGCTAGGGGGTGAGGAGAAAGGGACAGGGGTAGGGGGAGCGGGAGGGGGAGGGCGAGAATGAGGGTGATTGAGAGAGAGGAGGAGGGAGGAGGGGAGGGACTGAGGGTGAGGGTGAGGGAGGGGTGGAGTGAGGGAGGACAAGTGTGGGGGAGGAGGAGAGGGAGAGGGAGAGGGAGATAGGAAGGGGAAAGAGGGAGTTGGTCGGGTGAGGGAGAGGTGTGGGAGAGGAGAGGGAGAGGGTGAGGGTGTTTGTGAGGGGGACTGAGGGGGAGGGCGAGGGGAAGGGAGGGAGGCAGTGGGAGGGGAAGGGAGAGGGGTGAGGGAGGAGGAGGGTTAGGGAGAGGGGGAGGGAGAGGGAGACAAGCTAAGGGAGAGGGAGATGGTGAGGGAGAGGGTGATGGTGAGGGTGAGGGCAAGGGAAAGGGCGAGAGACCGGGTGAGGGTGAGGATGAGGGCGAGGGTGAGGGCGAGGGTGAGGGTGAGGATTAGGATGAGGGTGAGGAGGGAGGAGAGGGGAGGGAGAGAGGGGTGAGGGTAAGGGTGAGGGAGGTAGAGGGAGAGAGGGTGTGAAGGAGAGGGAGTGGGAGAGGGAGTGGGAGTGGGGTTGGGGGAGAGGGGAGGGAAGGAGGGGGAGAGGGTGAGGTTGAGGGTCAGGGGAGAGAGAGGGGGCGAGGGTAAGGGTGATGGTGAGGGAGAGGGTGATGGTGATGGTGATGGTGAGGGAGAGAGGGGGTTGAGGGAGAGGGAGAGGGTGAGGATGAGGGAGGGAGAGAGAGAAAGGGAGAGGGAGGGAGAGATGAAGGGAGAGAGGGAGAGGGAGGGAGACGGAGGGAGAGATGAAGGGAGAGAGGGAGAGGGAGAGAGAGGGAGGGAGAGAGAGAGCGATAAGGATAAAACTTTTAAATTTGAGTTTTAGGAATCTTGAATATTAGTATAGAGATGGTTTTAATAGACTTTCCCAAAGATAAAATCGATAATCTTTGAAATAATAGCATCCAAAGAAAGTAGGGTTGTATTTTGTGCTTTCAAAACAAGTAAATAGGAAAATCAATGCTTTAGTGAAGGAAAAAACATGGGTTTCTAAATTTTCCAAGAAAAGCAACATTATTTAGATTATTTGAAATATCCATTGACTATGAATTTTAAGTTTTTTATTTAAATAAATTAATAATTTTACAAATATAATTTAGTTTAATTAAATATAGTCAATCATGAGGACAAGTTCAAAGTGTGTGTCTCTTCAATTAATTTTTTTATGAAGTCTATCATGTAGAAAATATTATACTATTTTCTTGTTTTCCTTTATTAATATCATGATAAAAGATATTTTAAATATTTAGTATATTAAAAATAGAATAATATATATATGAGATATATAAATGAATTAAAATTAGAAACTAAGGATTTTATGTGACTAAAGTACTTAGTTTTCTTCTTATTTTTTTCTTAAAATAGATGTAAAATAATATTTAAATAGTACTTTAAAATTAGTATATTAGCTCTAAATACTATTTTCTTAATATTAGTCTTCTTTTTTCTTTTAAATTCTTATGCAAATAGTTATTAGTTTTAAATTATGAATATATATACTTTTATCCTTTATTAATTTATTTTTTAAACCAAATTTTTTTTAAAGAAAATTAAATCTCTTTCAAAGTCATTTTTTGCAACTTTTCCTCCCTCACTGGAATTGTAAACCACTTTTTCCGGTTTACCCAATAGTTGTTCTAGTACCCATATCTATAAATCAATAAATAATAGCCATAAAAAGTGATATTTCACAATATACCCACTTAAATAATATTTATAATATATTATTATTAATATTTTTCATTAATTATTTATTCCTAATATGTAATTTCTTTTGCCTAATATTTTTTTAATTGACTGTGAATTATTAAGATATTTAATATTCTTATAATCTAATATTAGAATTGTAACTTTATATTCTAAATTTAATTCTAACTTTACATTGTTAATATTAATAATATCTCATAATTTGATACTAGCACTTGCACTGGAATAAGGTGCAATACTTACGCCGATAGGCTGAGCCCACATTATTTACGACCGTGAAAAGCAGTGGATGACACGAAGAAAGCAGTGATCTATCTCACCTATCCCTCTCTACCTCTCCATCCTCCTTCCCTCTCTATTTCTCTCAATATCACATATCCCTCTCTACCTATCCCTCCCTCCATCCCACCTATTTCTCTCTCACTCTCTCCTTCCCTCTCTACTTCTCTCCCTCTCTCCTTCCCCCTCTAATTCTCTATAACTCCCCTATCCCTCTCTACCTCTCCCTCCCTCCCTCTCTCTCTCACTCTCTCTATATCTCTCTTTCCTTCTCTACTTCTTTCTATCCCACCTCTCTCTCTCCCTCCCTATCTCTATCTAACTTATCCCTCTCTACCTCCCTCCATCCCTTTACCCTCCTCTCTCTCTATTTCTCTATCCTTCCCTCTCTATTTCTTTTCCCTCATCTCTCTACTTCTTTCCCTCTCTCACTTATTCCTCTCTACCTCTCTCTCCTTCCCCCTCTAATTCTCTATATCTCCCCTATCCCTCTCTACTTCTCCCTCCCTCCCTCTCTCTCTCACTCTCTTTGGCTCCCTCTTTCCTTCTCTACTTCTTTCTATCCCACCTCTCTCTCCCTCCCAATCTTTATCTCATTTATCCCTCTCTACCTCCCTTTGTCCCTTTTCCTCTCTCTCTCTCTCTCTCTCTCTCTCTTCTCTCTCTCTCTCTCTCTCTCTCTCTCTCTCTCTCTCTCTCTCTCTCTCTCTATCCTTCCCTCTCTACTTCTTTACCCTCCTCTCCAATTCATTCCAAAAACAACACTTCCTATACAACTTTACTTTTTCATTTTTCTATTTGTTTACTATTTGGATTTTATAACATAGAACAAATTTTATTTTTATTAAAAAATGTATTATATTACTTTATTTAAATTCTTTTTTATTTTATTTATTATATAAATTATTTTATTTTATTTTATTTATTATATAAATAAATTATTTTATAAATAAACTATTATTACACACATTATTATATAAATTACTACTTTTTTAATTTATTACTTCAATTATTATTTATTTTATTTTACATTATTTATTATATAATATTTTTTTATTATTTGGATTTTATACTACAAAACAAATTTTATTTTTATTAAAAAATTATTATATTATTCTATTTATTTTATTTATTTATTGCATTAATTATTATTACATAAATTATTTTATTTTATTTTATTTTATTTATTCTTAACCACTTAAACTACAACCTTCTAGTTCTTACATCTTTTTATAAAATAACTTATTAAATTTCCATTGACGACCTATTTTTAACAAATCCTGCTTACACTATCATGTGAAAAAGTAAATAATAGCTCGAATCATATCTTCAATAAATACATGGTAACATAGGTAATTCAGCTCGTGTCTCGGGATCAAATTCAAATGGAAATGCAACTATACAAAAGGATAAAGATTATATTGAGATGTCTTGTGTTTGATTTTGGGCACGTATTGAAATTTTTATGTAAATGGTGGACAACGCACGTGGGAATAATATAAATTTAGATAAATATCCCCCATCATAAAGTTCGTGGGGTTCCCACCTACGTTAGACTGCTAGAAATGTTGGTGGGGTTCCCCCACGTAAAATAGCTTATCCGCTAATTAAAATTATATTAATATTATCTTTTATGTCCTTACTAAATTTTTTATAATTAAAATAACTATCTTTTTATTGTAAAACATAATATTTTAATTTATTAGAAATATAATATATTTTTCATTGATTAAAGTTTATTGATTATAATATCACTAAAAAATCATATTTATTTTTTAATTTGAAAATTTGCAGATAAAGTAGCTAATGTAATGCCCAATCTATGCACACATAAATAATATAATTATTTAAAATATTATAGTTATTGGGAGGGAGAGCGAGAGAGGGGACATAGAGAGAGAGAGAGAGAGAGAGAGAGAGAGAGAGAGAGAGAGAGAGAGAGAGAGAGAGAGAGAGAGAGAGAGAGAGAGAGAGAGAGAGAGAGAGAGAGAGAGAGAGAGAGAGAGAGAGAGTGTGTATCTTCTTGAATTTGTCAAAGATAAAAGGTCTCTTTTTGAAAAAAAATAATAGACTCACAAGAAAAAAATATAAGTTAATTTCCATGGATGTTAATTTCCCCCAACAACCTCTTTTTCTATGTGAACCTCTTTATCCATGTAATTCTTATCTTTTCACATCTCATTTAATTTCCACCCTTGATTGATTATTTTATAATTTAATCTCAACTGTCCATCCTTAACCAAGCCCTATCTTTGCCCTAATTTTTCCCTAACCCTATTTCATTGCTTCTCAAGCAATCTTGAAAATTGATTTTCATGTCATATTGGCTTTTAATCGTATCCCTTCATTCAAATTTTTTCTTCTATAAAATAGACCTATCATTGTCATTTTACTCCTAATAGATTCAATTCCAACACATGCTACTCAAGGAGACAAGTACAATCTTCAATATTTATCTATCACTATCACTAGGCTTATTGTTGCATACTCAAAATTTGAGGGAAATCAAGAATATAAAGCAAGATGGAGAAGGATGTAATGGACGTGAATCAACCATGGCATAGGAATATGGGTAATATTTCTTCATTATTTTATGTTTCTATGTTTATTTGTGCTTCATTGTTAGTTTAGGGATCTAGGGTTTTAGTTTTATTGATTCATGTCTTTCACCTTAAATTTTTACTATTCTACATTGGTGAACCCAACATGAACTAGCCAGATTTGAAAGAATTTTGGAGTTTCAAGTCCGCAACGCATCTATAAGGCCGAATGATGCATTTAAGAGACAATGTGATGCATTTGTGGTACAACACAACGCATGGAATATATTTTGAGATGTATTTATGAAGGTAAAAAGCGATATTCATAGCACCAAGAGCAGTATTTGCTTAACTATATAGAAAATCATTTTATTAATCTATTTTCACATTTTTTTATCATTTCTCAGCTTTTTAGTTTTAGGATAATTGCATTAGTTCTATTTCAAGATTTTCTAAATTTTGCTAGATTTGAAGTATTTTTGTAGCTTTTAGGTTGTTCACCGTAGATGTTTCAATTGTGAGTCACAATCACTTTTTGGTTTGTCGCAATCGCTCTTTAGTTCATGACAGTCACTATCTAGTGTGTTCCATTCGCTTTCCATTTTTTTGTAGTCACAGTTTGATTAGCTGCATCTATTCTAGAATAGTGGGTCGCATCTTTGACATTTTTAGCTACATTTGCTTATTATTATTAATTAGGGTTTTAATTAGGATTTTTTTATTTTATGCTTTTCTATTTGGGATTAGAGGTTTTTGTGTTATTGATACTTGGTTGGCATCTTGTGGAATTCGTGGGGACAAGAAATTACTATTGAGACAACTAATCCATATTCTTGCAAGGTTTTATTTTTCTTTGATTTTTAAGTAGGAACATTTTTATTTAGGAATTAAAAATAAGCAGGTGTCTTTTATTTATAACATTTTTAATTTGGGATTAAAATGAATAATTTTTTTCTTTATATTGTGATTTTTTTTGTGTTTTAAGGTGTGTATGCTCTTCAATCATAGGTTATATGATCTTGGGAATAAAAAACACATCTCAAAACTTTCATTTTCACATGACACATTTTTTTTTCCAAAGGTTAATGAATATTTGCTAGTGTGAGAAAATACATGTTTATTATCTCTCCTCACATTTTTATATGATCTTGGAGATCAAAATCATTGTATTTGTATCACTTTTTTATACTCCTCTAGAAGGGTCTACTATTAAGACACATCCTAACAAAGAACTCATTGGTGACCCAAAGCAGTTTTTCCCTCGGCCTGCTATGTAAAAGGGTAGAATGAAAGTCAAGTACAATCTAATGCTAGCCTTTGTGATGCAGTGCCAATCCAAAAGGGGAAGTACCCACAAGGTATTCTAATTACCCAAGTAGGGTTCGTTAAAGCCTTAAGTGACTTGTTGGAAACTTGAGAGGTGTCAAGTCCCCAAGCAATGAATAGAAGACAATCAGTTAGAGGCCCACCCATAGTGCTTGAGTTATTTATCGGTTTCATTCTGAGTGCAAAGTTGTAGTATCACAACTTTAAGTTACTCACCTTATGGCTCCCTTGAGATGAGACAAAAATCCCTCTCTTGGCATAAGCTACTTGTTTACTTGTAGCTTTTCAATGAGAGGGTGATTTGGTCATCCCTCCAGTCTTGGAGGCCCCTATCCATCCTCTCTTTTAAATAAAATATTGCATACACCCCCTAAAAGTGTCCCTCCACTTGCGTCGAAGGAGATTCTAATTTTTCGACCTATGATTTGTTGCCATCACCCATTGACCTTACAAATAGGAAGTGTTTTATGTGTGTAAAGTATTTTAATATTGTGATTAGACATGTGTAAATTGGGGTGAATTATTAGGAATAGGATTCCATTTAATTGCAATCCTAAACATATTTCATTAATCTCCTAAGTCCTTCGAAAGAGTTTCCCAACACTAGAATTAGAAATATATTAAATTCGAATGAAATGAACATGTAAATTAACATTTTTAATTATTCCTAAACAATAGGAACATGTGGGGGCATCCAAGATTTGTTCCTAAATAATAGGAGCACATGGGACACCACATGGAAGGTGGAACCCACCTTGTTTTAGTTAATTGTTTGGAGGGTTGATAACACTTCAGTAATGCATATCTAGGTTCATAAAAAATAGGGATTTATATTTACAAGAGTGAAGTGGCACTATCAGTCTAGTATAAGTTCAATATAAGTTTAGTTTAGTTTAGTTTAGTTTAATTCAATTTAATTCAATTCAATTCAATTCAATTCAATTCAATTTAATTCAATTCAATTCCATTTAATTCAATTGAATTCAATTCAATTCAGTATAATTTAGTTGAGCTCAATTATGGTTCAGTTGTATACTAGCTTACTTGACTAATGAATTTAGTTGCATGAAAGATAATAGCTAGATACTTTCAATTAGGTTGTGATGAACAATAATACATATTTTTTTCATAAATTTATGGAGAGATATGATTTAGTTAAGAGAGATTGACTTGGGTCCAC
>CM021100.1:489922864-489979962 GCA_007115665.2 Sequoiadendron giganteum | reverse complement strand
GATGTTCCCTTAACTCCTACTCTTCCAATGTTTAGAATGTTAATTAGCCTAATTAATGTATTTAAAAAAATTAGTTGGTTTTTTTCTAGTGTAAAATTATGGGCATTACACAAGGTTCCATAGGAACAAAGAACCATTGGTTCCCAATTGCCATGGAACCCTCGACAAAGGGTTCCTAGGTCATATTCAAGCCTTGATGATGGGAAAAAAGGAACCATGACGCATGGGAAGAAATAATAAAATTTTTGTGTGAGTTTTGAAGGTGATATGATATGTCCTAATGGTGGCCAAAGTCTTGCAAGATGAATTTTCGTAGAAATTTTTGAAGTATCAAGATATATCTTGAGAAAAAGGTGTTATTTTGCATAACCTAGTGCATTCATTTTTTTGCTACATCCTAAAGTTTTTCATTGTACTTCAATAATAAATTTTACAGAGATTTGATGGTTGATGGGATATCATTGAATTTGTAAAGATGTCAAAATATATCTACATCTCAAAAATATTAATCTCATTCTTCAAAAGCAATAAATAAAATATCATAATCCTACTAAAGGGAAAAATCCCACATCCAAACAGGTGTTGATTTTCCCTAAAAGATGATTTTAACATTCGAATTGGGCTCAAATTTTCACAGAAGGTGAGAACATATTGAGGTAAAAATTGTATGCATATTTTCCAACTCACTCTAGCTATGAATAGTAATGGCATAGTCATCTAGCTACTAGAATTGATTGTAGATTATCTCCATTGATCTAAAGTGTTTATTTTGGGTGCAATTCAACTTGGACCATGCATTTAAACTATGAATGGTGAAGATTAGGGTTAATGCCTTGCTACTGATAATCAAAATTTTGAGTCATTTTTGAAGGTTGGTTGTGGTTTGGTCTCTAGATGCCAAGTTGCAAGCAATCCATCAATGCTAAGTCTAGTTTGCTAAAGGATTATAGACTTGTGGAATAGAAGAAAACTAGTATTGTAATATGTTTTATTTTAAAGAATATGTCAATGGAATTAAGTATGTATTCAAGAAGATTTCTTAGTCAGAGTTATGAAATTTCCTTTCTAGCATTTGTTGGCATGAATGTAATGCTCAATTAGATGAATGTAATAGCATTCTAAAAACATTAGAATGCTTGTAAATATTTTCCTAACTTTATGTATGGATATACAACAGTCATTGGGATTACTAAGTATTCTCTATTGCAAGAGATCATGATAATTATTGTGTGTAAATGCACAAATACATATTCTTCTTTTCCTTTTTTTCCTCTTCTCAATCTATTGTGACTCTATTGCACAATAGAAAAACTTTGAGCTAGAGCCATTTACAAATCTCACATCCATAAAATAAAGAATAAAACAATAGTGTAGGAGCATGAATATTTTTTTCACACCTGTAATATAACTAGGGATCTATCTTTAGTGATTTGAGAACAAAGTCATTTCATGTAGGTTATGATTGCATAAGTTTATCAAGTATATAAGGGTTATCTATAACTAGTTTTTATTAGCTTATGATTGCATAACCATATAAATTTTAAGACTATCAACAAACTTAGGGCATAAAATTTTAGATAGTGATAAGCCGATTAAATATTACATCTACACCAATCAAGTCTATTATTAATTTTCAAGTTAAGTGCCTCTAATTGTTTGTTTTATGTTGACATTCATTTCAGTACTCTATCCTAAGTAAAGAGTTTAAATTAATTGTATACTTATCAATTATATTCATTTCAATAACCAAAATTATAAACACAATTCAATTTAATTTATTTCTAATGCTTTATTGAACTAAAAGACATTCTGCATTGACATCACAAAATCTCATACCATAATCATCTAAATTTAAATAAAAGCTAATATATAACAAACATCTATTTTTTTAAAGTTGAAACTATAAAACACCTTTTCCTAAAATAATTCGATTCCATTTATTAAAAACAAATTATTATAGTTATCTTAAAAATTCTGTAAAGTTTAGTTATTCTAAAATAACATTTCTAGGTCCACATTCAGACCGTTGGAGATTTGAACGGAACAATTTTAAATTTAATTAGTTGGTAGGAGAAGCGTCCAGGTAGATGCCAGCTAAATTAACCGTTGGAGGAGCGTCCAAAAACAGAGTAGTGAGTTATCTCAAGGGCTTGAACAGAGATGTGAATTATGGCAAGCAGTTTGATCTTGGAAAGTTCGATCCCTGTGATTTGTATGACGCGCTGAACCAGCCAAAAGTTGAGGTGATTGCTGATCGTCTAATGTGAGTAGTAGAAAATAGGGCGTGAAAGAATAGGAATTAGAGGTAGCAGATTCAGTGCTAGATGATAATTAGTTAAAAAAGATTTCTTCTTGTGTGCTTAAACAGAGATGTGCCTCGAGAAGAAATCCTTGTAAGGCTCTTCATTATATAGACTCTTAGGCTTCTCGGTGATGAATCATAATGGAGCCTCGATCCTACTTTTTTTATTGAAAATCAGGTCCCTATAATAGACATAAAGAAAGGTGTAAGAAGGTAGCCGAGGAAATCACCATCTAGAAGGTTGATGGGTAATCAGAGATATCTGAGTCAAGGATCGTTAAGAAGAATTCCCAAATCAAGACAGATCGATGAAAAACAAAGGAGAAAGGTTGGGTTCTTAACGAGGTTATGATTTTGGAAAGATCATCGGAGATAAGGGCATCAAAAGCATTACAGAGAAAAGATATTAGATTCAACAATTGATCAATAATCTCGCGTTCTAGGTTTTTGACTCTTCTTTAAATTTATAGCAGATTTCTTTGTTTCGCCATACGCAGATCTCTCTATTTCAGTAAGTTCAATTTATTATTTCTTAATAATATTAAAGGTAGTTATGTTCTGTTAGATCTAATTTCCGAACTACCTCATGGGGGTTATTCTTTTAAATAGATTAAGTCCTTCATGAGATGTAAGGTTAATTATTGGATTTTTACACCCATGTTTAGAAGAGCTATTAGGGGTGATCCTTCTCCCATTTTTTTCTCTTCTTGACTGTCTTTTAACTGAAATTTTCTTCAATATTGTCCTTAATTCTTCCATTTCAGTGTCGTAAGTGAATTCTAATTCTTATATATTGATTTTCCATGATTGAACGTTGGAGCAGAAATTATAGCAACATTGTTCATGATCTTTACAGGATGTGGTGCTGTTCTTTTTGACAAGAAGACTGATGGCTCCATAACTCATCTTGGGATGTCAATTGCGTGGGGGATAGTAGTGATGGCATTGATCTATTCTGTTGGTCATATCTCTGGGGCTCATTTCAACCCTGCAGTTACACTGGCCTTTGCATCTATCAAGAGATTTCTAGTGTAGGTCTGTATGCAATATTTTTCATTTGGGTATTGCTGGCTTCTCAAATTTAGCCATTCCTATCAACTGTATGGAATTCCTGTATTGATTTCAATATATGGTTATGCTTGAATTGATATTGGGTTTTAATATGGGTATGCTGGCTTCCCAAATTTAGCCATTCCTATAAACCATATGGAATGCCTGTTAAGATATGAATACATGGTTGTGCTTGAATTGACATTGGGTGTTAATATGGTTCTGCTTGAATTGACATTGTGTTTTATAATTGCATTGAAATCACCGATTCCAGGGTACATAGCAGCTCCAGTTGTTCGATCAATTACTGTTGTATTTTCTCTCAGGGTACATAGCAGCCCAAGTTGTTGGGTCAATTACTGCTGGATTTGCTCTCAGATTGGTGTTTGGAAATATAGTACACATTGCAGCAACTGTGTCTTCTGGATCAAATTTACAGTCCTTTGTTTTGGAGTTTCTCATCACATTTCTGTTGATGTTTATGGTTTGTGGAGTGGGCACTTATATTAGAGCGGTATATTCATATCCCTTCTTCTTTACATTCAGTTCGTGTCTTTTACCTCCCCATGTAGATTTTATCTGCGCATATTTCTGATTACCCATCTACCTCATAGCTTCTACGACAGAATTACACAAGAATGGAATGAATTTTAAGTCCTACGATGGAGTTCCATCCATCATGTCCCTGTGATCTTTAGGAACCTCATGGCTGTGGAAGTCTACCAAGAAAAAGAACTCACCGTTATGTATTACTGATGAATAGTTTGATCCAGTGTAAAAAGGAAGCTTTGCTGAACAAGGTGATAAACATGAAGACTTTACAAAACAGCTCGGAAGAACCACAAAATCGTCCATAAGTCTGCTTAATGCTCAGGTATGGTTGTTGTTCGTATTTCCTTTTTAGCTCTCTCTGTTACACAACTCTTAAATATAACGAGTTTTAGGCGTCTTTTATTTTAATTCTCACTTTACATTGTTAAATATTAATATTAATATTAAAATTATATTAATATTATCATTAAATTATATTAATATTCTTATCATTTTTTAAAAATCAATAAATATTATCTATTTTTTAAAATTATAGTAAAGAGAGGGGTGAGGGTGATAGGAGGGGGCAGACTGGAGGAGGAGCAACTGAGGGGCACAAATAGGGACAAGCTTAGGTGAGGAGGAAAGGGACAGGGGAGCCGAGGGAGGCCAGGAATGAGGGTAGGATCGAGAAGAGAGAGTGAGGGAGGAGTGAGGGAGGGGGTGATGAGGGTGAGGGTGAGGGAGGGGCGGAGGAGGAGAGGACAAGTGTGGGGAGGAGGAGGAGGGAGGGAGGATGAAGGGGAAAGAGGGAGTTGGTCGTAAGGAGGGAGAGGCAGAGAGGGAGAGGGAGAGGGTGAGGGTGTTTGTGAGGGGGACTGAGGGGGAGGGCGAGGGGAAGGGAGGGAGGCAGTGGGAGGGGAAGGGAGAGGGGTGAGGGAGGAGGAGGGTTAGGGAGAGGGGGAGGGAGAGGGAGACAAGCTAAGGGAGAGGGAGATGGTGAGGGAGAGGGTGATGGTGAGGGTGAGGGCAAGGGAAAGGGCGAGAGACCGGGTGAGGGTGAGGATGAGGGCGAGGGTGAGGGCGAGGGTGAGGGTGAGGATTAGGATGAGGGTGAGGAGGGAGGAGAGGGGAGGGAGAGAGGGGTGAGGGTAAGGGTGAGGGAGGTAGAGGGAGAGAGGGTGTGAAGGAGAGGGAGTGGGAGAGGGAGTGGGAGTGGGGTTGGGGGAGAGGGGAGGGAAGGAGGGGGAGAGGGTGAGGTTGAGGGTCAGGGGAGAGAGAGGGGGCGAGGGTAAGGGTGATGGTGAGGGAGAGGGTGATGGTGATGGTGATGGTGAGGGAGAGAGGGGGTTGAGGGAGAGGGAGAGGGTGAGGATGAGGGAGGGAGAGAGAGAAAGGGAGAGGGAGGGAGAGATGAAGGGAGAGAGGGAGAGGGAGGGAGACGGAGGGAGAGATGAAGGGAGAGAGGGAGAGGGAGAGAGAGGGAGGGAGAGAGAGAGCGATAAGGATAAAACTTTTAAATTTGAGTTTTAGGAATCTTGAATATTAGTATAGAGATGGTTTTAATAGACTTTCCCAAAGATAAAATCGATAATCTTTGAAATAATAGCATCCAAAGAAAGTAGGGTTGTATTTTGTGCTTTCAAAACAAGTAAATAGGAAAATCAATGCTTTAGTGAAGGAAAAAACATGGGTTTCTAAATTTTCCAAGAAAAGCAACATTATTTAGATTATTTGAAATATCCATTGACTATGAATTTTAAGTTTTTTATTTAAATAAATTAATAATTTTACAAATATAATTTAGTTTAATTAAATATAGTCAATCATGAGGACAAGTTCAAAGTGTGTGTCTCTTCAATTAATTTTTTTATGAAGTCTATCATGTAGAAAATATTATACTATTTTCTTGTTTTCCTTTATTAATATCATGATAAAAGATATTTTAAATATTTAGTATATTAAAAATAGAATAATATATATATGAGATATATAAATGAATTAAAATTAGAAACTAAGAATTTTATGTGACTAAATTACTTAGTTTTCTTCTTATTTTATTCTTAAAATAGCTGTAAAGTAATATTTAAATAGTACTTTAAAATTAGTATATTAGCTCTAAATACTATTTTCCTAATATTAGTCTTCTTTTTTCTTTTAAATTCTTATGCAAATAGTTATTAGTCTTAAATTATGAATATATATACTTTTATCCTTTATTAATTTATTTTTTAAACCAAATTTTTTTTAAGAAAATTAAATCTCTTAAAGTCATTTTTTGGAACTGTTCCTCCCTCACTCCAATTGTAAACCACTTTTTCCGGTTTACCCAATAGTTGTTCTAGTACCCATATCTATAAATCAATAAATAATAGCCATAAAAAGTGATATTTCATAATATACCCACTTAAATAATAATTATAATATATTATTATTAATATTTTTCATTAATTATTTATTCCTAATATGTAATTTGTTTTGCCTAATATATTTTTTTAATTGACTGTGAATTATTAAGATATTTAATACTCTTATAATCTAATATTACAATTGTAACTTTATATTCTAAATTTAATTCTAACTTTACATTGTTAATATTAATAATATCTCATAAATTGATACTAGCACTTGCAATGGAATAAGGTGCAATACTTACGCTGATAGGCTGAGCCCACATTATCTACGACCATTCAAAGCAGTGGATGACACGAAGAAAGCAGTGATCTATCTCACCTATCCCTCTCTACCTCTCCATCCCTCCTTCCCTCTATTTTCTCTCAATATCACATATCCCTCTCTACCTATCCCTCCCTCCATCCCACCTATTTCTCTCTCACTCTCTCCTTCCCTCTCTACTTCTCTCCCTCTCTCCTTCCCCCTCTAATTCTCTATAACTCCCCTATCCCTCTCTACCTCTCCCTCCCTCCCTCTCTCTCTCACTCTCTCTATATCTCTCTTTCCTTCTCTACTTCTTTCTATCCCACCTCTCTCTCTCCCTCCCTATCTCTATCTAACTTATCCCTCTCTACCTCCCTCCATCCCTTTACCCTCCTCTCTCTCTATTTCTCTATCCTTCCCTCTCTATTTCTTTTCCCTCATCTCTCTACTTCTTTCCCTCTCTCAATGACATCTTCCTCTACCTCTCTCCTTCCCCCACCCTCTATATCTTCTGGGTCCTCTTTCTCTACTCTTCCTCCTCTCTCTCTCTACCTTTTATTCTCTCTTTCCTTTTCTACTTTTTCTATCCCATTCCTCTCCTCCCAAGCAATATTCCTTATTTATCTCTCATCTCCCTTTCTCCCTTTACCCACCTCTCTCTCTCTTTCTCTATCCTTCCCTCTCTACATATTTTCCCTCCTCTCTCTCTCTTTGTGTATCATTCCCTCTCTACTTCTTTACCCTCCTCTCCAATTCATTCCAAAAACAACACTTCCTATACAACTTTACTTTTTAATTTTTCTATTTGTTTATTGTTTGGATTTTATAACACACAAATTTTAATTTTATTAAAAAATTTTATTATATTATTTTATTTAAAGAATCTTTTTTATTTTATTTATTATATAAATTATTATTTATTTTATTTTACTTTATTTATTATATAATTTTTATTTTTTTTATTGTTTGGATTTTATAAAACAGAACAAATTTTATTTTTATTAAAAATTTATTATATTATTCTATTTATTTTATTTAAAGAATCTTTTTATTTTATTTATTTATTGCATTAATTATTATTATATAAATAAATTATTATGTAAATGAATTATTATTACATAAATTATTATATAAATTATTTTATTTTATTTATTATTAACCACTTAAACTACAACCTTCTACTTCTTACATGTTTTTATAAAATAACTTATTAAATTTCCATTGAGGACCTATTTTTAACAAATCCTACTTCTAATTTAGCTCGTGTCTCGGGATCAAATTTAAATGGAAATGTAGCTGTACACAAAGATAAATATTATATAAAGTTCATGGGGTTCTCACCTGCGTCAGACTGCCAGTGGGGTTCCCCCACGTATAATAGCCTATCGACTAATTAAAATTATATTAATATTATCTTTTATGTCTTTACTATATTTTTTACAATTAAAATAACTATCTTTTTATTGTAAAACATAATATTTTAATTTATTAGAAATATAATATATTTTTCATTGATTAAAGTTTATTCATTATAATATCACTAAAAAATCATATTATTTTTTTAATTTTAAAATTTGCAGACAAAGTAGATAATGTAATGCCAAAGATATGCACACATAAATAATATAATTATTTAAAATATTATAGTTATTGAGGGAAGCACTAAGGGAGGAAGAGAGAGAGAGGGGACATAGAGAGAGACATAGATAGAGATAGAGACAGAGAGAGACAGAGAGTTGGGAATGAGGTAGAGAGGGATGAATGGAGAATTATCTAGGTAGTGTGGGAGGTATAGAGGGACTGAGAGAGATTTGTCTAGGTAGGGTGGGTCTTGCATCTTAATAGAGGGAATATGAGAGAGACATAGGTGGTGGGAATGAGGTAGAGAGGGATAGAGGGATGAAGGGAGAATTATCTAGGTAGTGTCAGAGGAATAGAGGGACTGAGATAGATTTGTCTAGGTAGGATGGGTCTTGCATCTTAATAGAGGGACTAAGAGTGGGAAAAGAGGGAGAGAGGGAGTGAGAGAAAGAGATAAAGAGAGACAAAGAGAGAGAGAGAGAGAGAGAGAGAGAGAGAGAGAGAGAGAGAGAGAGAGAGAGAGAGTATCTTCTTGAATTTGTCAACGATGAAAGGTCTCTTTTTGAAAAAAAATTATAGACTCACAAGAAAAAATATAAGTTAATCTCCATGGATGTTAATTTCCTCCAACAACCTCTTTTTCTATGTTAGCCTCTTTATCCATGTAATTTTTCCCTAACCCTATTTCATTGCTTCTCAAGCAATCTTGACAATTGATTTTCATGTCATATTGGATTTTCATCCTATCCCTTCATTCAAATTTTCTTTTCTATAAAATAGACCTATCATTGTCATTTTACTCCTAATAGATTCAATTCCAACACATGCTACTCAAGGAAACAAGTACAATCTTCAATATTTTTCTATCACTATCACTAGGCTTACTATTGCATACTCAAAATTTGATGGAAATCAAGAATATAAAGCAAGATGGAGAAGGACAATGGAGGTGAATCAACCATGGCATAGGAATATGGGTAATACTTATTAATTATTTTATGTTTATTTGTGCTTCATTGTTAGTTTAGGGATCTAGGGTTTGAGTTTTATTGATTCATGTCTTTCACCTTAATTTTTGCCTATTCTACATTGGTGAACCCAACATGAACTAGCCATATTTGAAAAAAATTTGGAGTTTCAAGTCCACAACGCATCTATAAGGCCGAATGATCTATTTAAGAGACAATGTGATACATTTGTGGTACAACACAATGCATGCAATATATTTTGTGATGTATTTATGAAGAAAAAAAGCGACATTCATAGCACCAAGAGCAGTATTTGCCTAACTATATAGAAAATCATTTTATTAATCTATTTTCACATTTTTTTATCATTTCTCAGCTTTTTAGTTTTAGGATAATTGGATTATTTCTATTTCAGGATTTTCTAAATTTTGCTAGATTTGAAGTATTTTTGTAGCTTTTAGGTTGTTCACCGTATATGTTTCAATTGTGAGTCACAATCACTTTTTGGTTTGTCACAATCACTCTTTAGTTCATGACAATCACTATCTAGTGTGTTTCATTCACTTTCCATTTTTTTGTAGTCATAGTTTGATTAGCTACATCTATTCTAGAATAGTGGGTCACATTTGTGACATTTTTAGCTGCATTTGCCTGTTATTATTAATTAGGGTTTTAATTAGTAGTTTTTTATTTTATGCTTTTCTATTTGGTAGATTAGAGGTTTTTGTGTTACTGATACTTGGTTGGCAGCTTGTGGAATTCATGGGGACAGGAAATTACTATTGAGACAACTAATCCATGTTCTTACAGGGTTTTATTTTTCTTTTATTTTTAAGTAGGAACATTCTAATTTGGGAATTAAAAATAAGCAAGTGTCTTTTACTTATAACATTTTTAATTTGGGATTAAAAGAATAATTTTTTTCTTTATATTATAATTTTTTTTGTGTTTTAAGGTGTGTATGCTCTTCAATCATAGGTTATATGATCTTGGGAATAAAAAATACTTCTCAAAACATTCATTTTCACATGACACATTTGTTTTCCAAAGGTTAATGAATATTTTCTAGTGTGAGAAAATACATGTGTATTATCTGTCCTCACATTTTTACATGATCTTGGAGATCAAAATCATTGTATTTGTATCACTTTTTTACACTCCTTTAGAAGGGTCTACTGTTGAGACACATCCTAACAGAGAACTCATTGGCGACCCAAAGCAGTTTTTCCCTCGAGCTGCTATATAAAAGGGTAGAATGAAAGTCAAGTAAAATCTAATGTTAGCCTTTATGATGTAGTGCCAATCCAAAAGGGGAAGTACCCACATGTTATTCCAGGTACCCAAGTAGGGTTGTTTAAAGCCTTAAGTGACTTGTTGGAAACTTGCGAGGTGTCAAGTCCCCAAGAAATGACTAGAAGACAATTAGTTATAGGCCCACCCATATTGATTGAGTTATTTATTGGTTTCATTCTGAGTACAAAGGTGTAATATCACAACTTGAAGTTACTCACCATATAGCTCCCTTGAGATGAGACAAAAATCCCTCACTTGGCATAAGCTACTTGTTTACTTGTAGCTTTTCAATGAGAGGGTGATTTGGTCATCCTTCCAGTCTTGGAGGCCCCTATCCATCCTCTCTTGTAAATACAATATTGCATACACCCCCTAAAAGTGTCCCTCCACTTGCGTCGAAGGAGATTCTAATTTTTGGGCCTATGATTTGTTGCCATTAGCCATTGACCTTACAAATAGGAAGTGTTTTATGTGTGTGAAGTATTTTAAAATTGTGATTAGACATGTGTAAATTGGGGTGAATTATTAGGAATAGGATTTCATTTAATTGCAATCCTAAACATATTTCATGTATCTCCTAAGTCCTTCGAAAGAGTTTCCTAACACTAGGATTAGAAACATATTAAATTCCAATGAAATGAACATGTAAATTGAAATTTTTAATTATTCCTAAATAATAGGAAAATGTGGGGGCATCCAAGATGAGTTCCTAAATAATAGGAGCACATGGGACACCCACATGGAAGGTGGAACCCACCTTGTTTTAGTTAATTGTTTGGATGATTGATAACACTTCAGTAATGCATATCTAGGTTCATAAAAAATAGGGATTTATATTTACAAGAGTGAAGTGGCACAATTAGTCTAGTATAAGTTCAATATAAATTTAGTTTAGTTTAGTTTAGTTTAATTCAATTCAATTCAATTCAATTTAATTCAATTCAATTCAATTCAATTCAATTCAATTCAAGTCAATTCAATTCAATTTAATTTAGTTCAGCTCAATTATGGTTCATTTATCTTTAGGGCCATGTAGTTATTTTTAGCTGTATACTAGCTGACTTGACTAATGAATTTAGTTGCATGACAGATAATAGGTGGATACTTTCAATTAGGTTGTGATGATCAATCATGCATATTTTTTTCATAAATTGATGGAGAGATATGATTCAATTAAGAGAGATTGACTTGGGTCCACCTTGGGCACCCAAGTTGGAATCTTTCAGTTAGACCTTTTGCATCAGAATAAATTTATAAGGCTTAGTTAAGTGGGCCCATTCTTTGGTGACAACTTTGAGGTGGATTTTACAGGATATCTTCTTGAAAAAAGTTTAGTTAAGTGTTCAGTTTGGGGCACCAAATTTTAGGAACACTTTTGTTTGTCTTGTGTTTACATGGAGGAACTCTACTTTCCAAATCTAGGTGTACGTTTTTGAGAGGATATTTATTCTCTTGTAATTGACAACTCTTAGGAGTTTACAAAGCTCATAATTTCCTATTTATTGCAGCAAGTGCATAATATTATTGTAATGTTAAATAATGTAAGCACTTATATGTTGTGTCACTTCTATGTTTTATCATTCTTCTACAATCTTGCGTCTATTTCTATAAATGATTAAATTTATCTAGACAGATTAATCATACATAAATAATTCTGACAAACAATACTTAATTATATTTATAGTCACATATTTTTAAAAAATTTAAGCTACAAATTCACCTTCATTTTCAACATGAATAAACCTTTAACATACACATAACACTCAAAAAAAAAAAATTCACTCAATAGATAAGACTTTTTTTCTGATTGTTTATTGTGTTTTAAATCACATTTGAAAAAAACCCAAGACAAAAAATGAATCCAAAACATTCAAACTCGGGATAAACACACTATTCACCACATCTTTCGAACTGTAAACCACAATCAAAAAAATAGAGCACCACTTTTTTTGAAAGTTATGCACCACATATGCAAGAAAATAAAACACATTTGATAGACCATGAACCACATTTCCTAGTTGATAGAAAATTCTAGTGTGGTCTTATTTTCGATCAATTCCTAATTGTAATAATCTCCTTAGATAGCAAAATTTATCATTTTAGATCATTCATTTCATTAAGGTTACTATTTCATTAATTGCATACACCTTAATTAAAACCTTGGGGCACTCATTAGTTGCATACACTTTTGTAGAATCTAGACTAGGAGGCTTATTAGACTTTTGATTAGATCATTTTCACAATTTTAGGTTATCTTGATCCTGTCACTTTATCAATCAATCTTTTTCATTTGAGTTGGTCCTTTAAACTCATGAGTCTAGTTTGGCATCCACTTTTTCAATCATCATCACTTTAGTCTTTGTCCTTTTTAATGTCTTGATAATTATATTTGGTACTTTGGACTGTCTTAGTTTGTTTAGTAGTGTCTTCTTAGGTCCATAAAAGTGCTTAGTATTCACATCATAACTTTGGTCATACCATAACCTTCATCATAAAATCACATTTGCATACTTTAATCTTAGTCACACCATAGATTTTGGACCATAGTGACATTACCACATCTCAGCTTCATTTATTGTCACTTCGTACCTTAATCTTGGCCATAAGTGCATCATCATTTGGAATTTATTATACATTGGAAAACCCAAAAAACATATCATAGTTGCATACTGAGTCCTATTCCTACCATTTCAATGATTAGACTTCATATACCATTCATCAAATCTGCAATTCTTATATGGTCGAAACGGGATTATAAATGAAAAGAAAAGAAATGGACTATACCAGTGAAGACCTGTTTTTTAGTCCTACTAGCAACATGAAGTTTAGGTCTTCATCCAATGAGACACCTATAGCATTATCATGATTTCCCAATCCTTTAGAAATTGTCACAATAAAATACATCCAAATACCTCTGACTAAAGAAGAGATTGAGGCAACAACTCAAGATCATAGTGTGGCATGGTTTGCAGATGAGATGGTAGCACAAGACACACAATGATTCGTACAAATTTTTTTACAAAATAGAGTTAAAAAACCTCATGGTTTTGATGTTAACACACTAGTTGAAACATCAATCAATTAGACTACACAAAACCAAGGGCACAATGTAGCTATTCCTAATAAAACTATCCCAAAAATACATACTACCATTCCATTAGGGGGGACATCACAAAGTACCACAACGGGCAATGTGGCTCCACTATTTGGAACACAAGGCTCAGAAGCTACGACACAAACCCCTAGTACAATATTTAAGCCATTTGGCACATCATATAATTCTATGGGTGCTTCATCGTCCAATCCCCTTTCAATGGGTAAAAACAAGTCAAACAACAAAATGTGAAAGGTTTACATCAATGGACCTAAGCCATAGACAAACACCACACCAAATACCAATTTGACATTAAAAACTAATACATCATCACAAGGTCCTTTTACAAGTATTCTCTTATAGAACAACACACAAGGGAATGTTTTCAAGAATATGATACCAAAAATCCACATTGTCAAACAAGTTCAAGCCCACTACAAATGCAATTTAATATGAATCCTCCAAACATTAACCATATTCCAATTCTCACTACAGACATACCAAATCAAATTATGTCATTCACTCAGAACATTCAAAACCAAAACCTGACACATAGATTTGGGACCAACACCAATTCATCCACCAAAAATATTGGATTGCAAGACTCAAACATGGGACCATATCATAATGCATTTGCAAACACAATGGACACAACATTGACTCAATTTGGTGTCTTGAACAATCAAATTCTTACACTACAAAGACAAGTCAACATCATGCAAATACCAACAAAAAAAACTTATTCAACATGAGAATTATGTCCATACCATTTTGACAAGAGCATATACATGCCTCCATTTCCTCACAATTATGTTACTCCACATTTTACCAAGTATGGAGGAAAGGGGAGCCCAATTTAACATGGCTGGCATAGACATCACATCTGAACATACACACCTTATGAGATTATTCCCAAGGAGTCTCACAAGACAAACAGTCAAATGGTTTTCCCACTTACCTACAACCATAAGAAAATAGGATGAACTAGCCGATAAATTTGTGACACATTTTTCTTATAACATTTAAATTAAGTGACCATAGCCACATCAAGTGTCATACAAAACAAGAGAAAGATGAGTCATTTATAATATTTTTTCAAACATGGAGAATTTTGGCTAGTTGATGTCCTTTTGAGATACTTGAGAAACAAAGGGTTTTCATATTCATTAAAAAATTGGTCACAAAACTAAAATACCAATTGCAAGTCCATTATTGCACTATATTCAATAAAATTGTAGAGAAAGGCATTACCATCAAAAATAAATTCATTGTAAAAGGGGAACTTAAAACTCTCAACAAAAAATAGAACACCCAAAGTACCTCAAATGACAAAAAAAAGTACCGAACTCACAATACAAATTATGGAGTTTTAGACACAAAGGAAATACACCAAATTCATCCCGCAATCACCCTTAAAGGACCTAATGCATCAAATTATTCACCACATGTCCTTGAGAAAACAACAAACACCATCCAGAACAACCAAGGATGTGCACCTCAAATAAATTTCCCACCAAGATGAAAATACACTCCCTTATGGGAAACAATTGAATCTGTCTTGAAACAAATTTTGTAGTCTAAGGTCCCCCAACTTCATAAGGTAAAGCATTATGATACAGGTCAGTTTAAACCATCATGGTGGGATGATAATGCCTTCTGTGACTATCATCATACTAAAGGACATAAAACTTTGTCATATAAAAAACTTAAGAACATAATCCAAGACCTCATTGA
Source organism: Sequoiadendron giganteum (assembly GCA_007115665.2). Classification (NCBI taxonomy): domain Eukaryota; kingdom Viridiplantae; phylum Streptophyta; class Pinopsida; order Cupressales; family Cupressaceae; genus Sequoiadendron; species Sequoiadendron giganteum. The sequence continues at coordinate 489,964,751 of CM021100.1, read as the reverse complement.
AAATGACATCATAGAGGTAAAAAACCAACAATTGGCCACATTTCAAAGAGCCATGGATATGGTATTTCAAAGTTTAATCAATAAAATTGTGTTGATCTATCTGAATGATGTTATGATATTCTGAAAGAATGTTGAGGAACATTTGTCACATCTAAAAAAAGTGTTTGAGAAATGTAGGGAGTTTGGAATATCCCTAAATCCAAAAAAGAGTATCTTTGTAGTTCATGACGGTAAGCTGTTGGGACACATAATGTCAAGTAGGGAGTTACTATTAATCCCGAAAGAGTCAAAGCTATACTTGAACTGTCATTACCCAATCATAAGAAAGGGTTGCAGAGATTTTTAAGTAGAATCAATTTTATAAGAGGGTTTATTCCTGATGTTGTGAATTTATTACAACCATTGACTACCATGTTTATCAAAAATACAGTTTTTAGTTTGACCAGAGAAGTCAAAAATAGCTTTGAAGCAATTAAGGAGGCCTTAGCATCAGCCCCAACATTGGTAAATCTAGATTTCTCTAAAGACTTTACTCTATATGCTTTTGGTAGCATTAGTTTTATTTCTACCATGCTAGTTTAGAAGAACAATGATAATCTAGAGCAGCCAATTGCCTTCTTTAGTCAAGGCCTTGCTGATTATGAACAAAAATATATATTTGTAGAAAAACATATCCTTGCTGTCATAAGATGCTTGAAGAAATTCAAGCCTTTAATGTCTAACAATAAGATTCATATCATGGTTACAGACCCAAGCGTAAGGAGTTTTTGTTGAGCAGAGATCTAAATGAGAAAAGGGTTGGGTGGATCACGAAAGTGATGGAATGCGATGTAGATATCAAAATTACTAAACTTGTTAGAGGAAAGGGTCTTTGTGAGAAACTTGTTGCAGGGTCTAGGAATGAAAAATAATTAGAAACAAATGTTTTAGCTTATATTGGTGAGCCTAAGAATGTTCGAGATGATACACCTATGTTGGTTACAAGTTGGGTTCAAGATATGACCCATTTTTTACAAACTGGTGAGTGTCCTTCAGGTTTAGATAAAGCTAAATGAGGATACTTCAGATTACAATCCATTCCATATGTGCCGGTTTCTAATATTCTTTTCAAAAAGGATCTTAACGGTGTACTATTGAGATGCATTAATACTGATCAAACAAAAAGAGTGCTTCATGAGTTTCATGATGGAGTTGTAGGAGGTATTTTTGCTCCTAGGAAGATTGCTTGGAAGATAATGAGAGTTGGATGTTACTGGCCCAGCTTATTCAAATATGTGCATGCTTGGGTGAGGAAGTGTATTAAATCTTCTTTATTTGTAGGGAAGGAAAAGCTACCAGCCATGCCTTTGTAGCTGATTCAAGTTGGAAAGCCCTTCATAAGATGGGACATTGACTTTATTAGAACCATAAATCCACCTTCAAGTGCTGGTCACAGGTGGATAATTACTGCTATGGACTGTTTTACAAGATGGATAGAGGTAGTAGATTTGAAAGAATCTAATTAATATTCTGTATTGAACTTCTATAACGACATAGTAAAAAGGTTTGGGGTTATTGATTCTATTATATCTAATAACACTCTAAAATTTGTGGGATTAAGAGTTAAAGTTGTTAAAGATGGAATTCATTTGAATACATCTTCAAATTATTACCCTCAGGGTAATGGTTTAGCTGAAAGTACAAATAAGAATCTTATCATAATCATTAAGAGGACCCTGGAGGATAATCAAAGGACTTGGCACACAAATATGAAGTATGCACTTTGGGCAAATAGAGTGACTCCTAAAAGGTCTATTGGTAGTTCACCATATATGTTGGTTTATTGTAAAGAGGCAAGATTTCCTCTATCTGTGGAGCCACCAACTCTTCACATTATACACTAGTTAGATAGTTTCCTTTTTATAGGTCTCATGTTTTCAATAACTGTCAGGTAGCCTAATCTGTTCCACTGAGTTACAAAGTGAGTTATAGCCATGTGCAGTTTCTCTAGGTCTTTTTTTGAGTTTTCCTAATGACTCCATGCCCAATGGATGAGTCTAGGTCACTGGTCTTTGATGTTTATTAGGAAAACATTCAGTAGATGTTGCCAAAAATGTTACCAGATTTTCACCTACAAGCTCAATCAGGAAGACCCATCTATGTTTCAAGATAAATGGTACATTTTGTTAAACCTTCTATACTACATTCAATTATATAAATGAAACAACTTTACTGGATTACAAGAAAACAAGAACATAAATTTATTATATTCATACAAGTGAACGAAACGTAAAATATTTTTACAATATTTTGATGAAAAGTAATCTTATTGAATGTAATTGTAAACATGTGTCTCACACAGCAAGCCGTGAGACTGACTTACTCATTTGATACAGATAGGAATTAAACTATACATGAATAGGTAAATGATAAAGAAATGAACATGTAAAGAAGGTAACGAGTCATTGCCTAAATGATTGGTTCTACAAAGGTGTCTGGTGTATGATGGCTTTTCCTTGCTCCCTGGTCCCTAGGTTTCCATGTGTCAGGTTACCTACATTGGGTAAAGAAATGAGTTAGAACATTAGGTTCTAGGCAATGAAAGGTTGCATTCTAGACATGCACACCTACCCATACATGCATATGCTAATTTCTATGTACATAAAATGTAATGCCTATCCTAAGTGTCCATAAAAACCAAAAAAGAAGAATATTACACACACTTAGGGTATGCATTTTTTTTTTTAACATTGTTCACTTCATGTGTAGATCTAGGTGAGAAAGTGTTTCTGAGTGATTCATCAGATTCATCAAGTTATATAATGAGTTGGGTGAATGTGGCTCCCACAAGGGTTGAGCCCAGCTCATAGAAATGTTTGAATATTCTAAGTGCATATGATATTATATTGTAAGATAATTAATATCAATCATGATAAATTCATAATCATAATGCAGAAGAAGTACAATGTTGTTTAACAATAATAAATTTCAATACTACAACAAAAATTTCACATACTTCAAGGTTCTTTATGCATAGAGAAGGCTTGATGTTTAATTTTAAATAGTGATTACCTCGCAAAAAGAGGCAACATGTTTTGCTTTAACAATGCCAAGAATCACATGGTAATGTTATGACAAAGAAAAGAAACAAAGCCTCAGTGACATGAATCATGGTATCATCAATTTATTAAAGAAGCATATTCTATTTGTCATCCCAAGAGTAATGCTTTTTGGGGCAAATGAATGACTAGTTGGATTGCCAATATGGTTTATGTTCATGTGCTAGAGGCGGGAAATGGGGATCATTGTTTTATTCTCATAATAGAGCATTTGTTATCATGGCAATGCAACAATCCTAATACTAGGGTAAGTCCTAGAAATTGAGTAAATAGAGGCCATGCATACATGTGGGAGAACATAATTTGCATGAAGGTAGAGTCAGGTTACAGTGAAATGAAAGGAAGTTTCGAGCTTTGCTTTAGGGTTTCTAACCCTATTTCCACCACCATAGTTAAGTTAAATTTTGTTGGCATTTATTTTCAAAATATGTTATGACAATTGAAACCCATGGCCCTTGTATATTTGCCACTATTTGGTAAGTGTTACCTAGACTTGTGCATTTGACTAGTAAGTCTTTTTGGAGTTAGGAATTTTGAATATAGAGTTTTTATAAAAGATAAATACCACCTCACATTGTTGAAGAAATCAAACAAGGAGCCACCTATTCTCAACATTACCAAACATGGTGGAGAACGTCGAGGAGAGCTTAATGCCACTTAGAATCCTACATTGACTTATTATTGTGCCTTTATGGTCGATTGTGGTAAGGTAGTATTCTATGTTTTGCATTCATGCTTATGTGTAACAAATGGGATTAAGTTGTTTTATAAGCCTTCATTCCTTATTGTTATGTCTTTTAATGCAAACAATGATTTGGCTGATTTAGCAGAGGTTATAGGGTTTGTTTTGACTTGTCATTACTTTGTTGAGGATATCTAGGAACTATTCTCTTATACCTTTATGTTTGCTCAAGCGAGACTCTTTTATGTATATTTATGCTTTTTGAGGGCTTGTAGGGAGGTTGAAAGTTGTTTACAAACATATGCCACAAATATTGGAGCTGTTTTTTGACTCTTTATAGGTTTTGGAGGGAATTTTGGAGCCATTATGAGTGGTCATCTTGGTAGACTAATTCATGTTTGACTTTTCTCGTATTTGAAGCCCCTTTTGGAGATGATTCAGGTGCTATATTTTAGGCTTTTGGAGTTCATCCGACTCAAACAATTTTTCTAGTTCCTTTTTTGGTGGTTTTTGGAGGGAAAAGTTTTTTGGACTCATTTTGTAAGTCAGTTCTTGATATGGAGATTTTAGCTTGGAGTGACTTTTATAGTCCTTTGTGAATTTTTGGCATGTTTTGTAACTCAATTTTTTGAATACGATTCACATTGGAGACCTTTATTATTACTAGATATTCATCTCTTGTCTTTTCATTCTTGAAAATTTGTGTATGTGAAGTGATTGATCAAGTTAATAGTGAAATTACTTTCCTCACAGATTTGTCTCATAGGTTCATACCTTTCTACAACTAGTTTATTCATGCAGGTTAGTAATTCTATCAACTTGGTGCATGTTATTTTTTTTAAAAGTGAAGTTAACTTCCTTTTTATGCAAATTTCTGTATATAGGCCTATTAGTAAAATATTTATGCATCAATATACAACAATGAATATTACATACTTAGCTACATCCAAGTTCTGATCATTTTGTGTCAATATTTTGTGATCATGTTTTTACCATTAGCTTTGGTATATAACTTCATTTACATTAGTATTTCATTTTATGTAATATTTCCCCCTTTTTCCCATCATATCAGTATTTTAGAAGACATTACCAGTTAGGAAGCCGACCTATCTAGAGGTTCATTTCAATTTTATGTGATCCACAGCCTTCAAATGATCCCATGTTCCTCGAAAGCATTAATTTTTAGAGCTTAACCAGGGTGCAACTTTAGGAGCTAAAAGTTTTTTGATCGCGAAATTCATTTATAATATCAATTTGATGACAAGTAATATTTCTAACAAAAAATCTAATCATCTCCTTATGATATTTGGACATTTTACAAGATGGCTAAACAATATCCAAAGAGACAAAGCCCATGTTGACTTTGGCTCCAATAATAAAATTCCAAGGTAATGCCCTTTATTGAAAGGCACACCAAGAAGGCTACTTTGTTTCTAACAAGTTTCCTAAATCCGCTCACTACTATGTGATTGAAGAAATTAAAGGACTTATTCCTTATTTATGACATCCCAATCCTAGAACTCTTATGAGAATCCAATGAATAATATTAATAAATTAAATTTATTTGTATTCATAATATACACTCTTAGATAATGATAGTAACCATTACATTTCCAAATTTACATGATATAAAGAAATTCACATCTTTCAATGTACAGATTGCAGCAAAAAGGTCAATGTTAAAACTATCATAACGTTCACACCCCCCATCCAAAATTAAAATTTTATTACGTTCAAGAAAGGGGAAAGAACAAGGGACAAAACCCATAAATGGTTTTGCAAGAGTTTTAAACACTCATGAGCATATTTTTCTGCAACTCAGCCATCTAGATGAACAACTAAATCTTAGAACTTGACTCTTTTAGTTTACACATACTGGTTACAATACTAAAGTTTGCATCACTCTTACAAAAAAGGTAGGAATTGGCTTAGGAAGTATTCGTAGAGTCCCATGACCAGTTGGTTATTATTGAATGTTATTGTAATTTATTTCTTATAATCATATTTGATAGAAAAAAAAAATAGTGAAAGATAGCAGCAAGTATCTACAAATATTCCACTACAAATTTGAAGGAATTAAGGACAAACACATAACCAACAACTTACCTAAAATCCACAACTAACAATATAGAATTAAAATGTTTTCTAGAGCTCAAGAAAATGGTGAAAGAAATATCTGCATCATATTCTCCCTCTTCTTAATGTTTATCTTTGTTTGATCCACTACTACTCAAGACATACTCTTTCCCATTAGAGATTTATCTTAGAGCGAAGAGATAGGGAAGGTGACACAAATTATGTATATTTAGATGTGTCAAAAGCCTCTTAGTATCAAATCCTTTCCCAATTCTATTACTGGACTATGGGTGGATACTTGCAACTACAAATTAAATAAAACTAAGACCCCTCCTATAGAGAACACACAAAACCATTGAATTGGATAAAACCTTTCTTATATGACTGGTAAGTATTAAATAAAATCTCTATTAAACACACAATATGCTTATAAATAAATATATTTAGGAAAAACCATATATCGTCTTGTACAAGTAGAGCAAGAATAATAATATAACACCAATAATTACATCATGATTCAAACCATAAGTTATGGGATACTTATCCATTTTAACAATAATTATTTAGATTTCAATTTCATTATTATCTCTTATTTTATATGGTCACTCCAGTGATGAAATAGGAAGGTATTAGTCATTTCTAATAGTCTATCTTACAGTACTGGTCTAAATGTTGAATTGTAAAAATCGGTTACTCAGACTATAACTAGGGGTTTTCCTATTGTTTCTTTCCCACCAGTATGTCCGTTTGAACCAACATTATGTAAAAATTTATATTAATATTAATAAAATTAGAGTTTTGAGCTTAAACCTAACCCAATCTAATCACCAAACATTGGAAAAATTAGAAGAGAATTTGTGATTAAACTAAACTAAACTAAATTAAGCCTTTTAACCTAGCCTTTGCTGCAATTGCAAGCAACACTAATCATATATATTTTTTCTGATTTTTATTTCTCTAGCTGGTCAGGTATATCATACCCAATTACCCAACATAAGTTCTATGCTGAGAATTGCATAGATGTAGGAAATAATTATGGGTCTTTGTTCATTCAATTGAGTATTGAAACAAAATTAAAAACTAACCAGAAAATTCTTATTTTCACAATTTCATATATGCTAGATTATTTTCCAGGTAAACTAAAAATCAAAATATTCAAGCAATGAATGTTACCTTGATTTGGAAAAGACAATCAATAGAGCTCTTGGATGGATACAAATTCTAATATTTTTCTTGTTTGTCTCCAAGTCCATCCTCTTTCCCTCCTTCCTTCAAATTTTCCCCCCAAATCTGAGAGATAGAGTGAAACAATATAAAAAAAATCTTGTCTCTTCCCCTTTGAATTCCATGCCTACAAGATTTTTTCTTTTCTTTTTTTCCATTAGATACTTCTAATCAAAATGCTACTGATAGGTGTGAAGCCAAATTTCTAGACCTTTTGCCAAATTCCTTGATGTGCTTGAAGGATGTGGAATATTAGATTCAAAATGACAATTACATTCATAGTCCAAATATAACTAGCAAATGTCCCAATGCCTCAAATCATCATTCATTCCCACAATCCACACCAAACTCCTCATCACTCAAAATAGTGCAAAATCTCACCATGCAATAAAATAGATACACTAAACTGTTAATACTGGAAATAAGAAATGTAAAACTCTAGTGAGGGTAAACTTTCCATATAGAACTCAAGACTAAGACCAGAATAAAAAATCCTCAAAATATTATACTAAACACTTCCAAAAAGTCACAATACACAAAAGAAAAACTCTCGAAGATCTTATCGAAAACTCATAACTGAACTCAAATATGAATCTCAAGTTTATATTTTTATCAATAAATAGATAATTGTTACTAGTATTGATGGAAACAAGTGTAGAATGAGGATAGAAGGCTAGAAAGCTTTAATCCAAAATTAAAATTTGTGATAAATTTAATGCTATAATAAGTCCAAGATATTATAGCCATCAAGGGCGTGATCATTTTTTTCTACCCACAACATTCTTTCTAAATTAACAAGAGATTAGTGCCTCGGTGATTAAACAATGAATTTTGGACACCACTCAATCAAATCCAACAATCATAGAGTTCATTTGAGAAAGGATGGCTTACATTTGTATGAAATAAAATAAAAAATACAAAAGTGTACGTCACACGTGGTCTATTACTGAATGTTGCCACTTCTTGTTTCTGATGTGGAAAACCCCTATTTTAAGTTTCGTATAAAGGAAAAATGTTTGTCAAAATGCATGCCGAATATTTAGGGAGGGAAAATGAAAACGAAGAGGGAAATACAAATTTATTGTAGGAAAAACAATTTTTTTATTGTCTTAATTTAAGACAATTAAAGAATATTATATAATATTTTATACTAGTAATCACACCATGGTGTGCAATGGTTATGCTGAAGAGGTGTGGAAGGTCAAATAAGATCAATTGATAGGTCATTTTGAAAATTAATATATTTGATATTTATGTATATTTATTATATGATAATATATTTATTTATAATTATACAATTTATGTCATATTCTAAATAGTCTTGCAACACTCATATTATAAACAATGGTTTAAAAAAAAGTCTAAAAACATATTAACGAATATGGTAGAAGCATATTGAGAGTTTCATCAATATTATAAGTTTATTTTTATTATTTGAAAGATGAAAATAATCCAACAAAATTAGACAATTACAAAATATTGAATGGGATAGTTTTCCCATAAAAGAATATAGAAGGTTGTATCTCCATTATCAACTCGTTAAGGTAAATCATATTTTGAGTGAGGTGCATCCTTGCTTAGCTGGTACAGACCTATTTATCATATACATGCCTACCAGGGAGGAGAGTAATGGAGATTAACTTATAGTAATGTATAATAAATTTTGGTGGGTGAAATAAATGATTTAGTAAAACAATTATTAAATATGTTGGCATCACCGTAGTTGCACCAAAGTGGAGCTTTACAAATAAGGTAACATAATTTTGGATGTTAATCTTTAATAATATTTGGTTGGCCTTATTAATCAACTCTTGCTTTTTTTTTTTTTTTAATTATGTAATAGGGTTAAAACTAATGGTGAGAATGATATATTGATATATAGAACATAAATGGAAGGAGGAATTACCTTACCTTTCCATAATAACTAATGTAGAAATCTTTATCATAGAAATTACTGATGTAATATTATTTTATAATAGTAGTTTTTGTAACTAACATTTTGGTAAATTAATTTATGGAGTAGAGGGAGAAATTGTAGGAAAAATCCAATTGAAATTTTAAATGCAACATTGGCATTAATATAAAACTAAATAATATTTTGATCCTATTATCAATTTAAACTATTAAGATGAAAAGAATCACAAAAATAAATAAATTTAAAATTATGTTCAATAAAACGATATTGGAAAAACATTCCCTATATTAAAAATGATAATATTTTGGTTTCATTGGTAAAATAATCTAGAATCAAGAATTGAATAATAAAAGTACTATTGGTAGGGTGAGTAACTAGTCAAAATAATATTATTTAATGTTAAATTCTTTAACAAATTTTATTGTGATTTAGTTGTTAACAACAATATTCTACTAATGAGTACATTGTAATTAAATACAAATTTTATTCTTGAGTTTAATAATAAAAGAATCATTAATATTTAGATTAGAAGATTTAAATGTAGATGATATAATAATGTTGCTAAAAAATACCAACAATAAATATTTATATCAAAATGATTCTATATATCTACATTATTATTCCTATACATAAATATTTATATTTTAATAATAAACTAATAATAAATAATATATAATATTTTAATGTTTTGGATAAGAAAAAATGTGGCTCTTGACAATTAATGCAGATTCGGGGAAGATGAAATGAACAATATTAAATATTTCGTTGGGCTCCACCTACCACCGTGAAAAGCCACTTTAGTATTTAAAAGGTATTCTAGGAATTCCTAGATTACAATTTCTCCTTAAAGAGAGGGGAATATATTTCCATACCCATATGAGAGATTCTAATGTTCTAAATAAGAATATTTCGATAAAGTCCATTGAATATAGTTCTTATAAAGTTAGTATTTCTTTATTTGTTTTTCATTTGAAAATGAATAATATGTATAAGAATTAAAGTATATTTATTTGTAAGTGTTATTTTTAATATTTTACAACTTTAAAATTTATTTCATACAAACAATGTATAATATATAAGTTGCATAAAAATTAAAACTATTATATCAAGGTTATCTACTCTATAGTAAATATAATTGATGTAGTCATGATGATATGCACCCTTAGCGAGGTGTGTGGGTCAGGATTCAAATGCAATAATAATCTCATGTATGGTGACATCATTGAACACCTTATTTTATCAAAGATATTAAAATAAGTTAAATCAAACACACTTACACTTGATTTCAAGAGTCGGCAGACAAATGCTTATAGTTATATAAAACCTTGAGTTATTCCTCATTCAATTTAATAAGATCAAATTTTGTTAAAGCTTAGAAGTAGCATTGCATAGTGAGTGTGTGATGAGTATGTGCTAGTTTGCAAATTTATGGTAGAAAAAAAAACTATGATGGATGGGTTAATACCCACAGTAAATGTGGGCATGAGAGTATAGTTCTTTCTTAGTTCTCAAGTATGTTTAGAATGTTAATTAGCTTAATTAATGTATTTAAAAAAATTAGTTGGTTTTTTTTCTAGTGTAAAATTATGGGCATTACACAAGGTTCCATAGGAACCAAGAACCATTCATTACCAGTTCCCATGGAACCCTCGACAAAGGGTTCCTAGGTCATCTTCAAGCCTCGATTATAGGAAAAAAGGAACCATGATGCACCGGAAGAAATAATTAAATTTTTGTGTGAGTTTTGAAGGTGATATGATATGTCCTAATGGTGGCCAAAGTCTTGCAAGATGAATTTTCATAGAACTTTTTGAAGTATCAAGATATATCTTAAGAAAAAGGTGTTATTTTGCATAACCTAGTGCATGCGATTTTTTTGCTACATCCTAAAGTTGTTCATTGTACTTCAATAAGAAATTTTATAGAGATTTGATGGTTGATGGGATATCACTAAATTTGTAAAGATGTCAAAATATATCTACATCCCAAAAATATTAATCTCATTCTTCAAAAGAAATAAATAAAATATCATAATCCTACTAAAGGGAAAAATCCCACATCCAAACAGGTGTTGATTTTCCCTGAAAGATGATTTTAACATTCAAATTGGGCTCAAATTTTCACAGAAGGTGAGAACATATGGAGGAAAAAATTATATGCATATTTTCCACTCACTCTAGCTATGAATAGTAATGGCATAGTCATCCAGCTACTAGAATTGATTCTAGATTATATCCATTGATCTAAAGTGTTTATTTTGGGTCCAATTCAACTTGGACCATGCTTTTAAACTATGAATGGTGAAGATTACGGTTAATTCCTTGCTACTGATAATGAAAATTTTGAGTCATTTCTAAAGTTTGGTTGTGGTGTGGTCTCTAGATGCCAAGTTGCAAGGAATCCCTCAATGTTAAGTCTAGTTTTCTAAAGGATTATAGACTTGTGGAATAGAAGAAAACTAGTATTGTAATATGTTTTATTTTAAAGAATATGTCAATGCAATTAAGTATGTATTCAATAAGATTTCTTAGTCATAGTTATGAAATTTCCTTTCTAGCATTTGTTGGCATGAATGTAATGCTCAATTAGATGAATGTAATAGCATTCTAAAAACATTAGAATGCTTGTAAATATTTTCCTAACTTTATGTATGGATATACAACAGTCTTTGGGATTACTAAGTATTCTGTATTACAAGAGATCATGATCATTATTGTGCGTAAATGCACAAATACATATTCTTCTTTTCCTTTTTTTTCTCTTCTCAATCTATTGTGACTCTATTGCACAATAGAAAAACATTGAGCTAGAACCATTTACAAATCTCAGATCCATAAAATAAAGAATAAAACAATAGTGTAGGAGTATGAATATTTTTTTCACACCTATAACATTGTAATATAACTAGGGATCTATCTTAAGTGATTTGAGAACAAAGTCATTTCATGTAGGTTATGATTACATAAGTTTATCAGGTATATACGGGTTATATATAACTAGTTTTTATTAGCTTATGATTGCATAACCATATAAATTCTAAGACTATCAACAAACTTAAGGCATAAAATTTTAGATAGTGATAAGTCGATTAAATATTACATCTACACCAATCAAGTCTATTATTAATTTTCAAGTTAAGTGCCTCTAATTGTTTGCTTTATGTTGACATTTATTTCAGTACTCTATCCTAACTAAAGAATTTAAATTAATTGTATACTTATCAATTATATTTATTTCTATAACCAAAATTATAAACACAATTCAATTTAATTTATTTCTAATGCTCTATTGAACTAAAAGACATTCTACATTGACATCACAAAATCTCATACCATAATCATCTAAATTTAAATAAAAGTTAAGATATAGCGAACATCTATTTTTTTTAAAGTTGAAACTATAAAACAGCTCTTCCTAAAATAATTCGATTCCATTTATTAAAAAGAAATTATTATAGTTGTCTTAAAAATTCTATAAAGTTTAGTTATTCTAAAATAACATTTCTAGGTCCACATTCAGACCGTTGGAGATTTGAACGGAACAATTTTAAATTTAGTTAGTTGGTAGGAGGAGCGTCCAGGTAGATGCCAGCTAAATTAACCGTTGGAGGAGCGTCCAAAAACAGGGTAGTGAGTTATCTCAAGGGCTTGAACAGAGATGTGAATTATGGCAAGCAGTTTGATCTTGGAAAGTTCGATCCCTGTGATTTGTATGACGCGCTGCACCAGCCAAAAGTTGAGGTGATTGTTGATCGTCTAATGTGAGTAGCAGAAAATAGGGCGTGAAAGAATAGGAATTAGAGGTAGCAGATTCAGTGCTAGATGATAATTAGTTAAGAAAGATTTCTTCTTGTGTGCTTAAACAGAGATGTGCCTCGAAAAGCAATCCTTGTATGGCTCTTCATTATGGAGACTCTTCGGCTTCTCGGTGATGAATCATAATGGAGCCTCGATCGTATTTTTTTATTGAAAATCAGGTCCCTATAATGGAGATAAAGAAAGGTGTAAGAAGGTAGCCGAGGAAATCACCATCTAGAAGGTTGATGGGTAATCAGAGATATCTGAGTCAGGGATCATTAAGAAGAATTCCCAAATCAAGACAGATCGATTAAAAACAAAGGAGAAAGTTTGGGTTCTTAACGAGGTTATGATTTTGGAAAGATCATCGAAGATAAGGGCATCGAAAGCATTACAAGAAAAGATATTAGATTCAACAGTTGATCAATAATCTCGCGTTCCAGGTTTTTGTCTCTTCTTTAAATTTATAGCAGATTTCTTTGTTTCGCCATACGCAGATCTTTCTATTTCAGTAAGTTCAATTTATTATTTCTTAATAATATTAAAGGGAGTTACGTTCTGTTAGATCTAATTTCCGAACTACCTCATGGGGGTTATTCTTTTAAATAGATTAAGTCCTTCATGAGATGTAAGGTTAATTATTGGATTTATAGACCCATGTTTAGACGAGCTATTAGGGGTGATCCTTCTCCCATTTGTTTCTCTTCTTGACTGTCTTTTAACTGAAATTTTCTTCAATATTGTCCTTAATTCTTCCATTTCAGTGTCGTAAGTGAATTCTAATTCTTATATATTGATTTTCCATGATTGAACGTTGGAGCAGAAATTATAGCAACATTCTTCATGATATTTACAGGATGTGGTGCTGTTCTTTTTGACAAGAAGACTGATGGCTCCATAACTCATCTTGGGGTGTCAATTGCGTGTGGGATAGTAGTGATGGCATTGATCTATTCTGTTGGTCATATCTCTGGGGCTCACTTCAACCCTGCAGTTACACTGGCCTTTGCATCTATCAAGAGATTTCTAGTGTAGGAGGTCTGTATGCAATATTTTTTATTTGGGTATTGCTGGCTTCTCAAATTTAACCATTCCTATCAACCGTATGGAATTCCTGTATTGATTTCAATATATGGTTATGCTTGAATTGACATTGGGTTTTAATATGGGTATGCTGGCTTCTCAAATTTAGCCATTCCTATAAACCATATGGAATTCCTGTTAAGATATGAATACATGGTTGTGCTTGAATTGATATTGGGTGTTAATATGGTTATGCTTGAATTGACATTGTGTTTTATAATTGCATTGAAATCACCGATTCCAGGGTACATACCAGCTCCAGTTGTTCGGTCAATTACTGTAGGATTTGCTCTCAGGGTACATAGCAGCCAAAGTTGTTGGGTAAATTACTGCTGGATTTGCTCTCAGATTGGTGTTTGGAAATATAGTACACATTGCAGCAACTGTGTCTTCTGGATCAAATTTACGGTCCTTTGTTTTGGAGTTTCTCATCACATTTCTGTTGATGTTTGTGGTTTGTGGAGTGGGCACTGATATTAGAGCGGTATATTCATATCCCTTCTTCTTTACATTCAGTTCATGTCTTTTACCTCCCCATGTAGATTTTATCTGCACATATTTCTGATTACCTATCTACCTCAGAGCTTCTGCGACAGAATTACACAAGAATGGAATGTATTTTAAGGCCTACGACGGAGTTCCATCCATGTGGACGTCTGCCAAGAAAAAGAGCTCACCGTGATGTGTTACTGATGAATAGTTTGATCCAGTGTGAAAAGGAAGCTTTGCTGAACAAGGTGATAAGCATGAAGACTTTACAAAACAGCTCGGAAGAACCACAAAATCGTCCATAAGTCTGCTTAATGCTCAGGTATGGTTGCTGTTCGTATTTCCTTTTTAGCTCTGTCTGTTACACAGCTCTTAAATATAACGAGTTTTAGGCGTCTTTTATTTTAATTCTCACTTTACATTGTTAAATATTATGATTAAATTATATTAATATTCTTATCATTTTTTTAAAATCAATAAATATTATCTATTTTTTAAAATTATATTAAAGAGAGGGGTGAGGGAAATTATATTAAAGAGAGGGGTGATGGTGAGGGTGACAGGGAGGGGGGTGACGGGAGGGTGAGAAAGAGGGATGAGCTAGGGGGTGAGGACGAAGGGGAGGGGAAAGGAGCAGGGGTAGGGGGAGCGGGAGGGCGAGAATGAGGGTGATTGAGAGAGAGAGCGAGGAGGGAGTGAGGGGGAGGGGTGACGGTGAGGGTGAGGAGGGGAAGAGGAGGGAAAGAGGAGGGAGGGGTGGAGTAAGGGAGGGGTGGAGTGAGGGAGGGACAAGTGTGTGGGAGGAGGAGAGGGAGAGGGAGAGGGAGAGGGAGAGTGAGATAGGAAGGGGAAAGAGGGAGTTGGTGAGGGTGAGGGTGAGAGGGAGGGAGGGAGAGGGGTGATGGGAAGGGGGTCGGAGGGTAAGGAGTTAGTGAGTGAGGGAGAGGGAAAGGAGGGAATGGGGAGATGAAAGGTGAGGGTGAGGGTGAGGGTGAGGGTGAAGGTGAGGGAGGGGGAGTAGGGGTGAGGGACAGAGGGAGGGAGAGGTAGAGAGAGGGAGAGGGTGAGGGGGAGAGAGGGAGAGGGAGAGGGTGAGGGGAAGAGGGGAAGAGGGAGTGGGTGTGGTTGTGGTTGTGGGTGTGGGTGCACGGGGGGGCAGAGGTGAGGGTGAGGGTGAGGGTGAGAGGGAGGGAGGGAGAGAGGGTGGGAGGGTGGGAGGGTAAGGGGTTAGTGTGGGAGGGAGAGGGAAAGGGGGGAAGGGGGAGATGAAGAGGGAGGCGGAGGAGGGGGAGATGAAGAGGGGGAGTAAGGTTAAGGGAGGGAGAGATGGGGTGGGGGACAGATGAAGGGAGGGGGAGGGAGAGAGAGGGAGAGGGGAGGGGTGAGGGAGGAGGTGAGGGAGGGTAGGAGGCAGGGAAGGAGAGGGTGAGAATAAAAGGAGAGGGAGGAGGTGGACAAGGAAGGGGAGGGAGAGGGAGAGGGGGAGGATGGAGGGGTGGGGGAGAGAGGGGTGGAGGAGAGGGACGGTGGGGGGATGGGGAGGGAGTGGCGGTCAGGAGGAGGACGATGAGGGAGGAGGAGGAGACCGAGGAAAGGACCGAGGATGATGGAGGAAGGAGGGAATGGACGGATGGAGGGACGAGGCATGGCACAGGAGACGGGAAAAGGCATGGACACGACGAATGGACGAGGACAGGAGAGAGGCGGACAGGAGACGACCCAGAGACGAGACCACGAGAAGGAATGGAGAGCCGGACGACCGGTGACGGAGGAATGGCACGCCGTGGACCCGGCCAAGAGGTGAGACACGAGAGGGAGGGAGACGGAGGGAGAGATGAAGGGAGAGAGGGAGAGGGAGAGAGAGGGAGGGAGAGAGAGAGCGATAAGGATAAAACTTTTAAATTTGAGTTTTAGGAATCTTGAATATTAGTATAGAGATGGTTTTAATAGACTTTCCCAAAGATAAAATCGATAATCTTTGAAATAATAGCATCCAAAGAAAGTAGGGTTGTATTTTGTGCTTTCAAAACAAGTAAATAGGAAAATCAATGCTTTAGTGAAGGAAAAAACATGGGTTTCTAAATTTTCCAAGAAAAGCAACATTATTTAGATTATTTGAAATATCCATTGACTATGAATTTTAAGTTTTTTATTTAAATAAATTAATAATTTTACAAATATAATTTAGTTTAATTAAATATAGTCAATCATGAGGACAAGTTCAAAGTGTGTGTCTCTTCAATTAATTTTTTTATGAAGTCTATCATGTAGAAAATATTATACTATTTTCTTGTTTTCCTTTATTAATATCATGATAAAAGATATTTTAAATATTTAGTATATTAAAAATAGAATAATATATATATGAGATATATAAATGAATTAAAATTAGAAACTAAGGATTTTATGTGACTAAAGTACTTAGTTTTCTTCTTATTTTTTTCTTAAAATAGATGTAAAATAATATTTAAATAGTACTTTAAAATTAGTATATTAGCTCTAAATACTATTTTCTTAATATTAGTCTTCTTTTTAAAAAAAATTCTTATGCAAATAGTTATTAGTTTTAAATTATGAATATATATACTTTTATCCTTTATTAATTTATTTTTTAAACCAATTTTTTTTAAATAAAATTAAATCTCTTAAAGTCATATTTTGCAACTTCTCCTCCCTCACTCGAACTGTAAACCACTTTTTCCGGTTTACCCAATAGTTGTTCTAGTACCCATATCTATAAATCAATAAATAATAGCCATAAAAACTAATATTTCACAATATACCCACTTAAATAATATTTATAATATATTATTAATAATATTTTTCATTAATTATTTATTCCTAATATGTAATTTATTTTGTATAATATTTTTTTTTAATTGACTATGAATTATTAAGATATTTAATATTCTTATAATCTAATATTAGAATTGTAACTTTATATTAACTTTACATTGTTAATATTAAGAATATCTCATAATTTGATACTAGCACTTGCACTCCAATAAGGTGCAATACTTACACCGATAGGCTGAGCCCATATTATTTACGACCATGAAAAGCAGTGGATGGCATGAAGAAAGCAGTGATCTATCTCACCTATCCCTCTCTACCTCTCCATCCCTCCTTCCCTCCCTCCCCCTCTTTCTCTCTCCTTCCCTCTCTATTTCTCTCAATATCACATATCCCTCTCTACCTATCCCTCCTTCCATCCCACCTATTTCTCTCTCACTCTCTCCTTCCCTCTCTACTTCTCTCCCTCTCTCACTTATTCCTCTCTATACCTCTCTCCTTCCCCCTCTAACTCTCTATAACTCCCCTATCCCTCTCTACCTCTCCCTCCCTCCCTCCCTCTCTGACTCTCTCTCTCTCCCTCCCTATCTCTATCTAACTTATCCCTCTCTACCTCCCTCCATCCCTTTACCCTCCTCTTTCTCTATTTCTCTATCCTTCCCTCTCTACTTCTTTACCCTCGTCTCTCTACTTCTCTCCCTCCCTCACTTATTCCTCTCTACCTCTCTCTCCTTCCCCCTCTAATTCTCTATATCTCCCCTATCCCTCTCTACTTCTCCCTCCCTCCCTCTCTCTCTCACTGTCTATCACTCCCTGTTTCCTTCTTTACTTCTTTCTATCCCACCTCTCTCTCCCTCCCATTGTCTGTCTCATTTATCCCTCTCTACCTCCCTTTGTCCCTTTACCCTCCTCTCTCCCTCTTTCTCTATCCTTCCCTCTGTACGTCCCTCTCTCTCACTTTCTCTATCCTTCCCTCTCTACTTCTTTACGCTCCTCTCCATTTCATTCCAAAAACAACACTTTCTATACAACTTTACTTTTTCATTTCTGTATTGGTTTACTATTTAGATTTTATAACACATAACAACATTTTTTTTTATTAAAAAATGTATTATATTATTTTATTTAAATTCTTTTTTATTTTATTTATTATATAAATTATTTTATTTTATTTTATTTATTGTATAATTTTATTTTATTTTATTGTTTGGATTTTATAACATAGACCAAATTTTATTTTTATTGAAAATTTATTATATTATTTTATTTATGGAATCTTTTTTATTTTATTTTACTTATTATATAAATTATTGTTTATTTTATTTATTACATAAATTATTATTATATAAATTATTATATAAATAAATTATTTTATAAATAAAGTTTTATTACATACATTATTATATAAATTACTATTTTTATAATTTATTACTTCAATTATTATTTATTTTATTTTACTTTATTTATTATATAATTTTTATTCTTTTTATTGTTTGGATTTTATAACACAGAACAAATTTTATTTTTTATTAAAAATTTATTATATTATTATATTTATTCTATTTAAAGAATCTTTTTATTTTATTTATTTAATGCATTTATTATTATTTTATAAATAAATTATTATTACATAAATTATTATATAAATTATTTTATTTTATTTTATGTATTATATAAATTATTTTATTTTATTTTATTTTATTTATTATTAACCACTTAAACTACAACCTTCTACTTCTTACACCTTTTTATAAAATAAATTATTAAATTTCCATTGATGACCTATTTTTAACAAATCCTACTTACATTATTATGTGAAAAAGTAAATAATAGCTCGAATCATATCTTCAATAAATGTAGCCCCCCCAAAATATGAGCTACATGGTAACACAAGTAATTTAGCTCGTGTCTCGAGATGAAATTTCAATGGAAATGTAGTTGTACAGAAAGATAAAGATTATATTGAGATGTCTTGTGTTTGATTTTGGGTGTGTATTGAAATTTTTAGGTAAATGGTGGACAACACACGTGGGAATAATATAAATTTAGATAAATATCCCCTGTGTAAAGTTCATGGGGTTCCCACCTGTGTTAGACTACTAGAAATGTCGTAATAGCCTATCGGCTAATTAAAATTATATTAATATTATCTTTTATTTCTTTACTAAATTTTTTATAATTAAAATAACTATCTTTTTATTGTAAAAAATAATATTTTAATTTATTAGAAATATAATATATTTTTCATTGATTAAAGTTTATTCATTATAATATCACTAAAAAATCATCTTATTTTTTGAATTTTAAAATTTGTGACAAAGTAGCTAATGTAATGCCCAAGATATGCACACATAAATAATATATGTATATTTAAATAATATAATTATTTAAAATATTATAGTTATTGGGGGGAGCACGAAGGGAGGGAGAGAGAGAGAGAGGGGACATAGAGAGAGAGAGAGAGAGAGAGAGAGAGAGAGAGAGAGAGAGAGAGAGAGAGAGAGAGAGAGAGAGAGAGAGAGAGAGAGAGAGAGAGAGAGAGAGAGAGAGAGTTAGTTGGGAATGAGGTAGAGAGGGATGAATGGAGAATTATCTAGGTAGGTAGGGAGGGAGAGAGAGAGAGGGGACATAGAGAGAGAGAGAGATAGAGATAGAGAGAGAGAGAGACAAAGAGTTGGGAATGAGGTAGAGAGGGATGAATGGAGAGTTATCTAGGTAGTGTGGGAGGTATAGAGGGACTGAGAGAGATTTGTGTAGGTAGGGTGGGTCTTGCATCTTAATAGAGGGAATATGAGAGAGACATAGGGTGGTGGGAATGAGGTAGAGAGGGATAGAGGGATGAAGGGAGAATTATCTAGGTAGTGTCAGAGGAAAAGAGGGACTGAGATAGATTTGTCTTGGTAGGCTGGGTCTCGCATCTTAATTTCTTTTGTGTTTTAAGTTGTATATTCTCTTCAATTAGAGGTTATAGGATCTTGGGAATAAAAAATACTTCTCAAAACTTTCATTTTCACACGACACATTTTGTTTTCCAAAGGTTAATGAATATTTGCTAGTGCGAGAAAATAAATTTGTATTATCTCCCCTCACATTTTTATATGATATTGGAGATCAAACTAATTGTATTTGTATCACTTTTCTATACTCCTTTATAAGGGTCTACTGTTGAGACACATCCTAACAGAGAACTCAGTGGTGACCCAAAGCGGTTTTTCCCCCGGGTTGCTATATAAAAGGGTAGAATGAAAGTCAAGTACAATCTAATGTTAGCCTTTGTGATGTAGTGACAATCCAAAAGGGGAAGTACCCACATGGTATTCTAAGTACCCAAGTAGGGTTGGTTAAAGCCTTAATTGACTTGTTGGAAACTTGTGAGGTGTCAAGTCCCCAAGCAATGACTAGAAGACAATTAGTTACAGGCCCACCCATATTGATTGAGTTATTTATTGGTTTCATTTTGAGTGCAAAGGTGTAGTATCACAACTTGAAGTTACTCACTATATGGCTCCCTTGAGATGAGACAAAAATCCCTTGCTTGGCATAAGCTACTTGTTTACTTGTAGCTTTTCAATGAGAGGGTGAGTTGGTCATCCTTCAAGTCTTGGAGGCCCCTATCCATCCTCTCTTGTAAATACAATATTGCATACACCCCCTAAAAGTGTCCCTCCACTTGCGTCAAAGGAGATTCTAATTTTTGGGCCTATGATTTGTTGCCATTAGCCATTCACCTTACAAATAGGAAGTGTTTTATGTGTGTGAAGTATTTAAAAATTATGATTAGACATGTGTAAATTGGGGTGAATTATTAGGAATAGGATTCCATTTAATTTCAATCCTAAACATATTTCATGTATCTCCTAAGTCCTTCGAAAGAGTTTACCAACACTAGGATTAGAAAGATATTAAATTCGAATGAAATGAACATGTAAATTGACATTTTTAATTATTCCTAAATAATAGGAACATGTGGTGGCATCCAAGATGAGTTCCTAAATAATAGGAGCACATGGGACACCCACATGGAAGGTGGAACCCACCAATTTTTATTTAATTGTTTCGAGGATTGATAACACTTCAGTAATGCATATCTAGGTTCATAAAAATTAGGGATTTATATTTACAAGACTGAAGTGGCACTATCAATCTATTATAAGTTCAATATAAGTTTAGTTTAGTTTAGTTTAGTTTAACTCAATTCAATTCAATTCAATTTAATTCAGTTTAATTTAGTTCAGCTCAATTATGGTTCAGTTATCTTTAGGGGCATGTAGTTATTTTTAGTTGCATACTAGCTGACTTGACTAATTAATATAGTTGCATTACAGATAATAGGTGGATACTTTAAATTACGTTGTGATAATCAATCATGCATATTTTTTTCATAAATTGATGGAGAGATATGATTCCATTAAGAGAGATTGACTTGGGTCCACCTTGGGTGCCCAAGTTGGCATCTTTCAGTTAGACCTTCTACATGAGAATAAATTTACAAGGCTTAGTTAAGTGGGCCCATTCTTGGGTGACAAATTTGGGGTGGATTTTACAGGTTATCTTCTTGACCAAAGTTCAATTAAGTGTTCAGTTTTGGGCACCAACTTTTAAGAACACTTTTGTTTAACTTGTGTTTAGATGGAGGAACTCTACTTTCCAAATCTAGGTGTAGGTTTTTGAGAGGATATTTATTCTCTTGTAATTGACAACTCTTAGGAGTTTACAAAGCTCATAATTTCCTATTTATTGCAGCAAGTGCATAATATTATTGTAAGGTTAAATAATATAAGCACTTATATGTTGTGTCACTTCTATGTTTTGTCATTCTTCTACAATCTTGTGTCTATTTCTATAAATGATAAAATTTATCTAGATAGATTAATCATACGCAAATAATTCTGACAAACAATAGTTAATTATATTTATAGTCACATATTTTTAAAAATTTTAAGCTACAAATTTACCTTCATTTTCAACATGAATAAACCATGAACATACACATAACACTCAAAATAATAAATCAATCAATAGCTAAGACTTGTTTTCAGATTGTTTATTGTGTTTTAAATCACATTTGACAAAAACCCAAGACAAAAAATCAATCCAAAACATTCAAACTAGGGATAAACACACTATTCACCGCATCTTCCGAACTATAAACCACAATCAAAAAAATAGAGCACCACTTTTTTTGAAACTTATGCACCACATATGCAAGAAAATAAAACACATTTGATAGACCATGAAACATATTTCCTAGTTGGTAGAAAATTCTAGTGTGGTCTTATTTTGGATCAATTCCTGATTGTAATAATCTCATTAGATAACAAAATTTATCATTTTAGATCATTCATTTCATTCAATTTCATTAAGGTTACCATTTCATTAGTTGCATACACCTTAATTAAAACCTTGGGTCACTCATTAGTTGCATATACTTTCGTAGATTCTAGACTAGGAGGCTTATTAGACTTTTGATTAGATCATTTTCAAAAATTTAGGTTATCTTGACCTTATCACTTTATCAATCAATCTTTTTCATTTTAGTCGGTCCTTTAAACACATGAGTCTAGTTTGGCATCCACTTTTTCAATCATCATCACTTTAGTCTTTGTCCTTTTTAAGGTCTTGATAATTAGATTTGGTACTTTGGACTGTCTTAGTTTGTTTAGTAGTCTCTTCTTAGGTCCGTAAAAGTGCTTAGTCTTCACATCATAACTTTGGACATACAATAACCTTCATCATAAAATCACATTTGCATACTTTAATCTTAGTCAGACCATATATTTTGGACCATAGTGACATTACCACATCTTAGCTTCATTTATTATCACTTCATATATTAATCTTCGGCATAAGTGCATCGTCATTTGGAATTTATTATACATTGGAAAACCCAAAAAACATAGCATAGTTGTATACTTAGTCCTAGTCGCACCATTGCAATGATTAGACTTCATATACCATTCATCAAATTTTCATATACCCATTGTTTAGTCCTACTAGCAACATGAAGTTTAGGTCTTCATCCAATGAGACACCTATGACATGACCATCATTTCCCAATCCTTTAGAAATTTTCACAATAAAAGACATCCAAATAGCTCTAACTAAAGAAGAGATTGAGGCAACAACTCAAGATCATAGTGTGGCATGGTTTTCAGATGAGATGGTAGCACAAGACCCACAATGATTCCTAAAAAAATTATTACAAATTGGAGTTAAAAAACCTCATGGTTTTGATGTTAACACACTAGTTGAAACATCAATCAATTAGACTACACAAAACCAAGGACACAATGCATCTATTCCTAATAAAACTATACCACAAATACATACTATCATTCCATTAGGAGGGACATCACAAAGTACCACAAAGGGCAATGTGGCTCCACTATTTGGAACAAAAGGCTCACAAGCTATTACACAAACCCCTAGTACAATATTTAAGCCATTTGGCACATCATATAATTCTATGGGTGATTCATCGTCCAATCCCCTTTAAATGGGTAAAAACAAGTCAAACAAAAAAATGTGAAAGGTTTACATCAGTGGACCTAAGCCATAGACAAACACCACACCAACTACCAATTTGAAATTAAAAACTAATACATCATCACAAGGTCCTTTTACAAGTATTCTCTTATAGAACAACACACAAGGGAATGTTTTTAAGAATATGGTACCCAAAATCCACATTGTCAAACAAGTTCAAGCCCACTACAAATGCAATTTAATATGAATCCTCCACACATTAACCACCAATTTTGATTGCGGACATACCAAATCAAATTATGTCCTTCACTCATAACATTCAAAACCAAAACCTGACACACACATTTGGGACCAACACCAATTCATCCACCCAAAATATTGGATTGCAAGACTCAAACATGGGACCATATCATAATGCAGTTGCAAACACAATGGACACAACATTGAATTAATTTGATGTCCTGAAAAATCAAATTCTTACACTACAAAGACAAGTCGACATCATGCAAATACCAACAAAAAAACTTATTCAACATGAGTGTTATGTCCATACCATTTTGACAAGAGCATATACATGCCTTCATTTCCTGACAATTATGTTACTCCAAATTTTACCAAGTATGGAGGAAAGGGGAGCCCAATTTAACATGTGAGGTAATTTAACATGGCATGCATAGACATCGCATAGAAACATACACACCTCATGAGATTATTCCCAAGGAGTCTCACAAGACAAACACTCAAATGGTTATCCCACTTACCTACAAGCATACGAACATAGGATAAACTAGCCAATAAATTTGTGACACATTTTTCTTATAACATTTAAACTAAGTGACCATAGCCACATCAAGTGTCATACAAAACAAGGGAAAGATGAGTCATTTAGGTCAATTTTTTGAACATGGAGAATTTTGGTTGGTTGATGTTATTTTGAGATACTTGAGAAACAAAGGGCTTTCATATTCATTAAAAACTTGGTCACAAAACTAAAATACCAATTACAAGTCCATTATTGCACTATATTCAATAAAATTGTGGAGAAAGGCATTATCCTCAAAAATAAATTGATTATAAAAGGGGAACTTAAAAGTCTCAACAAAAAATAGAACACCCAAAGTACCTCAAATAATAAAAACAAGCATCGGGCTCACAATACAAATTATGGAGTTTTAGACAGAAAGGAAATACACGGAATTCATCCCACAATAACCCTTAGAGGACCTAATGCATCAAATTATTCACCACAAGTCCTTGAGAAAATTAAAAACACCATCCAAAATAACCAAGGACATGCACCTCAAATAAATTTCCCACCAAAATGAAAATACACTCCCTTATGGGAACCAATTGAATCTGTCTTGAAACAAATTTTGTATTCTAAGGTCCCCCAACTTCATAAGGTAAAGCATTATGATACAAGTCAGTTTAAACCATCATGGTGGGATGATAATTCCTTCTGTGAATATCACCATACTAAAGGACATAAAAATTTGTCATATCAAAAACTTAAGAACATAATCCAAGACCTCATTGAAAATGACATCATAAAGGTAAAAAACCAACAACTGGCCTCCAATAGTTACCATACCATTTTTGAGAATCCTTTGCATGATCATGGGATAGGGAAAGTCTCCAATTCAGTTATAAATACCAATGATCAAGCTAACTTCATCCATGTTGCCTATGACTATAC
This sequence comes from Sequoiadendron giganteum, assembly GCA_007115665.2. Classification (NCBI taxonomy): domain Eukaryota; kingdom Viridiplantae; phylum Streptophyta; class Pinopsida; order Cupressales; family Cupressaceae; genus Sequoiadendron; species Sequoiadendron giganteum. Next base: position 489,939,412 of record CM021100.1, on the reverse strand, counting down.
TATAAATAATATTTGAATCTTGGATAACCATGCTAATACCATTACCATCAAGAAGCCACTAGAATGTGTTGCCATAATGTGATGAACCAAGGTGACTATACATGGTGCTCCACCTAAATAACAACAAATATCCCAATATCACCTCTTAGAGAACCTGGGGAAGACACCTACTTAGATATCTATCCTTGAGTTACTTTTCATATCTCTTGAACACAAAGCTATTCTTAAGAAAGTGTTGCAATACAATTTTATGCCTACTGACCTTGATGTCAACTGATTCTATAAAATGGTTGGATAATTATCCAACACTCACCAGGTCACCTTTCCTCACCAAGACTTATCGTCACAAAAATCCAACCACAATAACCCTTTGCACCTAGAAGTCTACATTAATAAAAAATAAATTAGATGAGTCATGGTAGATGGTGGAGCTTGATTTTTTATACAATAATTGGTTATGACATTAGGTTTCTTTGACACTTGTGTGGATTCCTCAAAGAGCATTATCATAAAGGCCTACGATGATGCATCACTCTCTTCCAAGGGTGTTATATTGCTACCTATCAGAGTTGGGCCCACTATATTGGATACCACATTCCAATTATTCAACCTGTATCTCCCCTATAACATCCTCTTTAGTGACCATGGATTCATTATATGAAGTTCATCTTATCCACAGACCATCAATGCTTAATAGTTTCCCCAAATTGGCATTGAAATCACAATAGCTAGTGATCTTGATCCTTTCTAATACTTTAATAATTTGTGAGGGATTACTGAATTTTAAGTGCCTATTAATCAACAAGATTCATCCATCTCATCACATTACATTGATCCATCTTCCATGGTGAAATTGTCTAGTTCGTTCAATGCACCTTCTAAAACCAAGATCCAGATCCATGACATGGGATGTGGAGACTATTGTATGAACAATTAATTTTGTGCTAGGAATTCATCCATATGTGAAAATGTTAATACTATTAATGATATCTGGGCTTGCAAGAACGATGTTAAGTTCGCTTCAAATATTTGTGAAAATAAGTAAATAGATGGTTCTGTCTAGATTGACACATTTTAGGATCCCGATGCCACCTCTATCTTTTCCATATATGCTCATGATCCTATTCAAGATCATCCATCTTCATCTCATTACTATTTTCCTTCCATTTTGACCATCCTGGGTTAAGGTATGCATCCCCTATCGTTGCATCTAGTAAGCCTTCTTACCAACTCGTTAAGGGTTTGCAAGCTTCCTTTGATGTTAACAATGCCAAAAAGGCTAGTCCCAAAGAATCCATTGAGTGTATCACCATTCTCTTAAATGAACCACACATTCTTGTCACCTCACCTATCTCATCAATCTCATCCACTTCATTCAAATCATCCATCTCACTCATATCCCCCCACCTCATAAATATGGACCAACAAATAGCAGCTCAAGAAAATAACAAGGATAAAGCTCAAGAATCAAAGGAGAAAGTTTCTTCTTCAAAAGGAGATCTAGAATCAAAAGAAAGAATACAAAGAAAGAAAGATCAAGAAAATTCCTCTAGTCAAAATCAAAAGATATTGGGAAAATAGAAGATAAAAAAACAAGCCAAGAATGAACGTAAGAAAAAATTGATATCCAATTATGCCTCTTCATAAAAAATAACTGGGTCCATCTATTAAATCAGAATGTCAACAAAAAATCCCATTGATCCAAAAGTATCCATCCTCATCACATTCACTCAATCCATACACTCTATTAAATCCATCCATATATTCGCATCCATCATATCACTCCATCTCCCTTGGTGATGTTCTTCGATGGACCTTTGATGACGACCCCTTAATGTACTATAACTTAGTGGTCACCCAAGATCCTATTCATATGAATCCTGATGGCCCATGTAGTTTGCACAATAGGAATCATACCCTAGCTCCCTTCATTCACCACATTAGTCACCCTATGCATCCATCATTCACACCCTTCATTTAGATTATATCCCTTTGTCCAACATGGTCATCCAAATTTTAGCTTAATTAGTTGGGTACATACATTGTAATGGCAGTATATGGGTCTGGTGCATATTAGCTTTCAACTCTAGAAGGTGAACAAGTGCCATGCGTAGTTGGTCTTGTCTCCATCATCTACCATCATTCTATTTGGTTTTTTTCCCTTTCTCATAACAAATTCACCTTCACACTTTCTCACATCATCCATAATAACATTTTTTTCTCCTTTCCATAGCCTATAATAATTGATATTTCACATGTATTCACCTTCCATATCCATCCATAATAAGGATTATTTGATCAAATCCCTAATAAATTGATCCTATACCTAACTGGGGGCAAGTACTTTACTCATGTCTTGAATGGATTGTAGACTTGGTATCAAAGGTCGCTATATCAAAAATCCAAAAAATTCAAAAAACATGTTAAAACTCCAAAAACATTAAAATATTCAAAAAATCTAAAGCAGTCCAAATAACCTTCAAAATCTCAAAAAAAAATTCGGTGTCAAGTCATGTTGGTCAAAGTTCATTGAACTAGATTTCCACTATGTATAACATAGACAAGTCCATCAATTGATGAGCCCCTGACATACTAAGTCAGTCCTTTAGGGTCTGTCAAATAAATTCAATCATCATAAATAATAAAATTATCTATGGTCACATAAAGTTGAACTATAATGTATTTGTGCATTGCTATGTAGGAAAGGCCATCTTTGTGAAACCCCTAAGGCACTAAGTCAATTCTTTTGGGTTTTTCAAATCAGTCACTATTTGTAGCATAATCAATAATACACTTTGATCACACACAAGTAACTATCTAACTCTTAATCAAATCATGAACCAATAGACTAATTATTCAAATAGTATTCAAACCAAATCGGTCAATTGCCTAATCAATCAAACATAAAAAAATTAAATCAACGATCTTATATAAGAGGTGGCATTGTTGAAACTAGAATCAACTTCTTATACGACTTACCTCATTTCTTAAAACTAGACCAGATCCTACCATTGGTCTTATATAGGATGTGTCCTTCTTGAAATTAGACATTGTCATTATTTTCCTTATAAAAGTGGTTGCATGATTGAAACCAGAATAGATGTCTTATATGACATGTTTCGTCTCCTAAAACTAGACATTATCAATCCATCAACCCATCAATCAATCAGTCAATAAATCTCATCAAATCCTATTAGCAAACAAATATTGGAAACCAATCTAAATGGTTGTTGTATTTTTTGGTCCAGTTTATCTTTTATTTTTTTATTTTATTTTCGCTCATGTTATTAGCCACCTTGGGGATGTTCCAAGAAGGATTTATAGGAGTGATTATGTCTCATGACTTTATTTTCTTTAAATTATTTTTTGTGGTTTTCTTGAGAAAAATACTGGGGAAACCGTTTTCCTAGTATGAGTCATGGAATTCCTTGTTTGTTATCTATCTTTTTTAAAAGTGGATAAGTTTGCACACCTTGGTTTATGTCATACCATGGTGTTTATTGTCCATTTTTCAAATTTTTAATGCCAAATGATGATTACATGCATAGCCTAGCATATTGTTGTCAAAATATCAATCTTTCTTTGTCTCCACTAACTCCACACTAACACTTCTTCTTTCCACATCTTGATGGTGTCTTGTGCCATACAAAAATATCATGCATACATAATCATGTTAGAATCATGTAGGCATCATCATAAACATATTAGTTCATCCATATTGCATAAGAAAATACAAAATGTAGATAGAATTTCATTATAGGAATCATTTATGTATCGACATAGGCACTGCATGTCATAATCATATCATATCATCTTGAATACATAATTACTTAAGCATACATCATGTTGTATATAAATAAAATTTACATAACATGAAAACCATACATCATGTTGTAAGTACATTAAATTTGCATAACATGAATAGAAATTATACATAGCATTGCATATATCATTGCATCCATAATCATCGCATAATAATCATAATACAACCATAACATCATAATGATTAAGTGTATAAGTATAAAAAATACATTAGGCATCTATAATGCATAATAACATATAGAATCATCACATAATCATATAAAATACATAGAACATCATAATGCATCCATCATATGAAATAAAAAAAATGCATATAACATAAGGCAATAGCAGGGATAAATTTAAGAACCCCCCCCCTTGGCGAAGCTATAAAATCCTTGAAAATATTGTATACTTCCTAATAAAATATTAATTTTATTGGCAATTTTTTTTGTTTTTGAGGAAAAAATAACTACAATTGGTGAAACTTTTGTAATCGCTAGAAGTCTATGGAAAATCCTAGTGAATTGCATTCTTTTTAAAACCAATAAAATATTTTCATTAGCAATTAAAACCTATTTTCAAACCAATAAAATATTTCTATTAGTGAATTAAACATGTTTTCAAACCAACAAGATATTTCAATTGGTGAATTAAAGCTATGCTCAAACAAATAAAATATATTTGTGGGTGATTCAAAAATGTTTCCAAACCAAAAAAAATATTTTCATTGGTGAATTAAACATATTTTCAAATGAATAAAAAAAAACATTGGTGAATTAAACATAATCTCAAACCAATAGAGGGTAAAAACACAAAGCTGTGTCACACTTTATAAAGGAAACGACCCACACTGATCCAAATTTTAAACTTGAATCACTAAAAAGTGGCATATATGTTTTGAAATTTGAAATGATGTAAACTATTATAAAGTGTATTTTTTAGTATATTTTATGTTGGTATTAAAATAGTTTTTAATAAATTAACACTATAATTTATTTGCTGATAAAATGTTGAAAAATGAAGTTGCATGGGACGTCAAACTTTTAATAGTAAATTTTTTTTTTTTTCTTTCAGATTTTGTGTGTGTATTTATAAATTAAAACTTTAGTGCATGAATATATTTTTTCCCAATTTTGATAAATATATATTCTTTAATAAATATTAAAATGTGCGTGATGAATTAAAAAATAGTTGTTTCCATCGGACGTCAACTTTAATATTAAATATTTATCTAAAATGGAAAAAATTTATACCATCTTTATATAGATTCCTTTATCTAGTGCATCATATTTTTTTCAATTTTTTTAATAAATTTTAGTATTTTTCTTTGGCATGGCAATCAACGTAATATTTTGTGCCGATAACCTACTTTTAGCAAAAATAAAAAATATAAATATAAATAATAATTAAACTATTAAAATATATATATTTTTGAAAACTACACTTATGGATCTACGAAAGGTATTTTTATATTTTTTTTAAAATATTATTTGCATTAGCAGGAGTTATTGAAACTTCAAGTTTTTCAAATAATTTAATTTTTTTGGTAAATTGGACTCAAAGTGGTACTCCATATATTTTTAGCCAAGAATTTTAGTTGAAAAATTTGTGGAAGTATCTAATTTAGTTAGAATGAATCTTACTATATCATATGTTTGACCAAAATTGATTTTTAGTTAGAAATACTTAAATTTAGTTGTGCTGATAAGTTGGTGAAATAAACTAGTATGCCAATAATAAATCATAGCGTGGATGGAAAAAATATCAAATGCTACATATTGTTCTATTCTGGGACCAATTTTCCATTCATCCAAATTCCTTTATAAAGTGTCTGGATCTACATATTGTTCTATTCTAGGATGAATTTTCCATAAATCCAAATTCCTTCATAAAGTGTCAAGATTGGGGACAAGTTTCGACATATTCATTATGTCTAAAGCTAGATGTCAACACACATCAATATAACCCATGATCGTTCGATGATTTTTTTTATGGATGATTGTAGTTGCATTCTTGAAGCAAATGTCTAAAGCACTCGACTTGTGAATTCAAGCCTTCGGAATAACACTAGAACCATTAGATTTCCAGAAATAAAAGGTTGAAATTTTATTACTTATTAAATCACTTATAGTCATGAACTCAAAAATAATATTTTATTCTTGACTGGCTACAAATAACTGAAGGTTTCTTAAGTTATGACTTAAGCCTTTGGAATCATCATTATGATTGACCCCTTGACCTAGACAATTACCAGTGCCATGGATTATCAAAGTCAGGTGACAAATATTTTCTCACGAAAAATCAATGGTTGAGATCGATGATTAACTATCGGGGGACTCCTGTAGGCTAGCGCTACTAAGAAGGTGATATCATTAGTTTTATGTTGTAATGCAAGATTATGAGATCTTTACTCAGTGGGACCTAGCTTCAGCTCATGGTTAATGGTCTAAAAGGAATCAAAGGTTAGCGCTAAGTTCATCAAAGATCAACAATTATTGCAAGATGGATGACTGTAGATTCATTCTGGAAGAAAATGTCTGAAGCACTAGACTTGTGAATTCAAACCTTTTGAATAATTCCAGAACCATTAGATTTAAAAAAAAATGGTTGACGTTTATGACTCATTTTTTTCAGAATAATATTGTCACATCAAGTGGTGAATTAAATGTTAAGTGTTGAGTATTTGATGTGATTGTATTAATTCTAACTTCTATATATACTTCACCAACTTGATGCTCTTAATATCATTTATAATATATTTGGGTTTTCTTTCTTTCTTCTCTTTTCTCAATTTAATTGTGATATGGATTCTTCATGGCATGTCATTCTACCCAAATGTTTTTAGGAGAAAAGAATCGATGATGCATACGATAGAGAAAAGTTGGGTATGTTTTTTACAATTCCTTGTCTGTAGGTTTTGGATGCTATAAGAATAATTATGGGTAGGGAATGGCTTGAGAAAAACCCTCGTGATCTACATTTTGAAGTAACTTTATATTTCTTGTCCAATTGCATGTACATTTTTCTCGATAAAGATTTGGTGAAGACATTGGCAATACATTATTTGCAGTCTTTCATTAATTTTATTTCTTCATTGGAGTTGGCACTAGGCATTACAATTTTTAAAGTGGGTTAACACCTGTTGGTGGAATCTTATATAAAGTGGAATTGAATGCTTCTACAATGCAAGCTCTTGCCCTTGTTAATATGAGATGTGGTTTGCTATGTGATACGAAAAAATGAATCATTAAAGAGTCTGGAGTTTTGGAGGAAAGTTTGGATGATTCCCTTTTCTTCTCTATTGTTACTTTGTTAAATTGAATTCACCTTTTTCTCAAACACCCTATTGAGGGCCTTTGCTATTGTTACATATTTTTTTAGTAGTGAATTGTGTCTATATTCTATTGTATAATGTAATAGTTCTTGTAATATGTATTTTGTGACTAGTTTTTTGTCATAGTTAGTTGCTTTTTTGCCAGGATGGCTATGTAGTATGTACTTCAACCTTCAACTACTTAAATTAAAATACTTTTTGTGTCTCCATTCTTGTAAATCCTTTTTTCTTCGTTCAATGTAAAACTGTGGCTTTTAAAACTAATAGTAATTATCAACATATAGTTTTGATCATAAGTGAGTGAAATTTATTGTGACTTATTATTGGACATTGATAATCATTAAGCTACAACAAGTCATTTATTTATATTTTTAATGCTTTGAAGTACTTTACTTTCCATTTAACTCTCAATATTTTTATCGATTTCTGCATATCTACCAGATTTTATTTCATTAAAGAAAATATGGTTGTGGTACCATAGATTAATGCCATATGTACATTTGAAGTACATATGCCTTGAATTACTCTGCCTTTCATTTAATTCTAAATATTTTTATTGATCTCCCTATATCCACCATATAGACTTTCATTGAACAAAATGTGTATGTGATACTATAGATTAATGTCATATGTACTTGGGAAATCTTTACAATATTCAAAATTAGGTTACTCTTCTAATCAAAAGTGAGAAAAATGTTTGAATTGATCACTTGATACTAAAAAATGGGAGAAAGTATGGCACATGGCATGTGCTTTCTTTTTATTGATTTCTCTCTTTTAAATCAATTTTTCACATATCTTCGAGAATGTCTTTCTTTGAAGAAAGTGTGGTTTTAGTACTGCGGATTAATTCGATATGTACATCTAAAGAGATTGATTGGATAGTTTGATATTGAAAACTACATGAAATACTGTATATGATTATGCCATTAATCCAATGATCAATTGAAACAAAATTTGTAATGATTTCATATCATTTTAGGGGCGATTTTGACAACTTACAATGTGAGGTATAGTTTGGATTTATCCAAATTCCAAATAAAATAAACATTGTAATTGTAAATGTAAGACTTAAGTTACATGGTTAAGTTAGTTTTTTGGTTTGTGCAGAAATCATTATACCCAACCTCACATGACTCTTGGTTTGTGCAGAAATCATTATACCCAACCTCACATGACTCATGAGTAAACATGGACGAGGATGGTAGTGGTATTGGTGGCTCATAAATATTGATAGTGGGCACAACTAAAATCATTTATAGAAGGCTAAATGATTTATTATTGAGTCCAATGTTCTGAATTATTAAGAATATTATAAATGTAGAACCATATTCAAGATCCCAAGATCCAAACCATGGTCAACAAGCCATGTGGTTTGAGAATATGGTTTGTATTGTCACCAGCAACAAAAGTAGCTAGTGGCCCATCAACTTGGAATCAATTGTGTTTGATATAAAGTGACATGTGTTATTTATACAAAATAAGAGCTTGAATTCTCTAATCATCTTTAAAAAGCTATGTAATAATGTAACATTGTAATTTACTGGTAATAAAATAAATGTTTGTGTTATTCTTTGGTATTCATTTATAGTAAATAATAATTTTGTGTTTACAATATCTATTCAAATTATACAACTAATGTAAATGGAATAAAATAATAGAATGAAATATTTAATCAACTTAGAAAAATCATTTTTTTTTCCTTTAAGAGATTAAATATTTTCTATTTATGAAATATTTGCATATAATTTTTTTAAAAGAAAGTAATACAAATGAAAAAATAAAGTTGCCATCAACTTGAAAAAAACCACTAAACTTTGTCACTCTTGCTAGGATATTTTTTAAATTTTATTGATTTCTAATTTTTTGTTGACTTGTTCTCCAAGTTCCTGTAACGCCCCACCACACAACCCTAGAGGATGTTGCAAACAACTACTTCAATAGGCTATTTTTTTATTTATTTAAGTACAATTAATATACAAGTTCGCTTCCCAATGCAACCATCCCCTAAGGTTACAAGACTGAATCTACTTAACAACCCATAACAACAACATGAATATAAACCATGACAATTATTTAGGCAATAATTAAACACATACATTCCAATTAAGATAAATACATCAAGCACACTAGATAAATTTCAAACTCATTTATCCATACTTAAATATTACAATTAGAACTCTCATTCCCCAAATGAGGCAAGTCCAATAAATCAAGTTACAGTTACAACTTCCACCTCGACAACAGATGCGGGGTAAAATATAGGATCCAACTGAAATGAAACAATGCAAGAATTGAAATTGAATCCAACAAGCTCTCCAACTAGAAGTCTCATCCACAAGAACATGAAGAAAGAACCCAACGGATTTAGGTGCATGCCACCCAACCAAGTGGAACCAAAAGGCCCACCCCCCATGCTAGGAGATAGTAACAAGGAACCCTAACCAAGACAATCTACCACTAGACAGAAACTAACACAACTGAACCAAACTGAATCCACCGATCACATGTACAACACAAGTACAACTCATATACCACATACATACAACATAAGTTCAACTCAAGAGTATCACAAGTACCACACAAGTACAACTCTACATGGCCACATTGCTTCCAGAAATAAAGCAGAACAAGTATGTTTAGATAACCATACACATAATAATTGAATACTAACTATGGTAACATTAGGTATGTTAAGGAAACCATACCCTAAACAAGTACCAACTGTTGTCCTAGATAAAGTGTCATCACACAGCTCATCATGAGTTACCCACTACGGATCTTCCTAGGCTCTGGCTCCCATAATGGGTTATCCTGGTGGCCTCTACCGATCCCCGACCCTCATACTTACTAATGTAGGATCACATATCTCTTGTACATACAAGATATATGATCTTGCCATTTCAGACCTTCCCACCCATCCCAAGTCTAAACAAGCCCTTGTGTCTATGAGTGAGGCATAATTATCTTGATTAGTGAGAAGTACCACCTAATATTCTAAGTTTTGTTTTAGTTATCACTTGATTAAATCACCTCCGTAAGTTACCTAGTTTACCTCTTCCAGGCTCTGGCCCCTACAGAAGCCACTCTTCTACTTGACAACACACATACCATCCAAAAACCAAGGGTAACAAAGTGCAACAACCAAGATAACATGTCCACTCCTTTCTCAGGAGGTGACATAAGATAAACCCATCTCCAAACACTGGAGGTAACAACAATAACAAAACCACTCCTGATAAGGAGGCACAATAACATAATCCACTCCTTTCTCAGGAGGTACAATACATTCCCGTTCATAGAAACTAGGTAATAACAAATAACTTCTCATGCACTACCCAAGGGAATAAACAAACAGTCGACATCACAAGATGACAACCCCCAACCTCTAGGGTCTTCTGGAAGACTTACAGATTTAAGGAACTTGACCCATTTCCCAAACAGGAACACAAAGGGAATATTCACAATCAAGGCGAGCAAGGAGATGAGAATTTAAATTCTAATTTGGGTTCACTAAACCCATTTCCTCATCACATTCAGTACTCTATTAAATTTAATAATCTGAATTAACACATGTCCTTTAAATTAAGACTCAATATTTAATTTCCTAATTGCTCATAATTAACAATAAAATAACATTCACACCTTCAATTCAAAAATTTCATTTTAAGGTGAAAAACTCTCGATAGGCCCGCTGAAGAGAACATGGTGGATGGCTTTGTGCGTCGGCTAGGTGCGAGCTAGGACCTGCATGCTCTAGCTCTTCTTTGCTGAGTTCTGCTTGTGCACGGCTGCTATCGCTGTGGTGTGTTTCCAAAGGGGGCGTGTTGGTGTATGCTTAGGGGTGTGCAGGTCGGACAGGCAGTTCGACCATTGTTTGGTTGGTGGGGGGAATTTTTCCTGCATTTTTTGCTATGCTTGGCATTCCTTGGTGGGTGGTGTATAGCGATCTGAGATTGCGGGTCTCTTGTTCCATCTCTCTCTTTTTTTGGGTGGGGTTGTGTGATCTGGCCGATGGAGAATCAGGGTTTTGTCTTGTCCCAAGTTTCCTCTAGGGATTTGGAGATGGTAGAGCCGTCTTCTTTGATGTATGCAAGTATTAAGGAGCAGATGGTTAAATCTCAATATGGGGATGGGATATCCTCGTCAAAATGGATGTTTCAAATTAAGAAGATAAACGGATGTTTGGAGAGATTTGAGGATTGACCAGTTTTGGTTACTCAACCTGAGCAAGTTTCAGAGGATGTTGAATATTGGTCTAATCATGCCCTCATTTACAAATTTTTGGGCCTTCATCTTTATCTTCCTGTGTTGGATTCCTAAGGCAATGTCGGGTTTGGAACGCAGAAGGTGATATGGAGATTATTTTGGCAGCTAATAACTATTTTCTGGTTATCTTTTCAAGCATGTCGAATAGGAATAGGGCTTTTGAAGGAGGCCCTTACTTCTTTAACTAGGTGGGGCTCTTCATCAAGCCTTGGCACATGAGCTTCAACTCTTCTAAAGAGATCCCCTCATGAGTTCCGATGTGGGTTTGTCTACCGAGGCTTCCCTTGGAATTTTCGAGGGAAGATATTCTTCACTCAATCTCATTGCTTCTCAGAAAACCTGTGGGATCGGCTAAAAAAACTCAAGATCATGAGGTAATTTATTTTGCTTGTATTTGCATAGAAGTTTATTTAAATAATCCATTACCAGATTCTATGGAAATTGGCATGGGATCATCTTCTTGGATCCAACAGCTCGATTACAAGACCCTACCTTTTAGCTGCAGAATTTGCCATGAATATGGTCATTTACACTGCAAATGTCCTAGAAATAAATCCTCCCCATTGTCTACCTTTGGACCTTCTAGGGGGGACAAGGGGAAGGCTCCTTTGTCTAATGAACCTATAGATAATGAGGGTTTTATTCTGGTTAGTTCCTATAACTAAGGCAAGGGCAAGAAGAGAACCTGGTTGGATAGACAGAATGATGGCACTTTTAGCAGGTTTCATGTTCTTGAGAATTTGGCCCAAGAGGAAGGTATTCCAGTTGACCTCTCTTCTGGGGCTAAGGTTCTGCTTGAAGTTCAAGATGAGGTTGCAGAGAAAGTGGATCAGATTGTATCTACAGGGGACCATCAGGTTGAATAGGTGGCTACGGATTTCTCATCTCAGGTTCAGGATATCAGGGACCTCCAGGGGTCACAGGCTCCAAAGGGCTTTGGTGAGGTGGCTCCTGACCCCCCCACTCCTAAGGGAGCCTCAGATTCTGGGAAGGGTAACAAACCTCCTCCTATTTTAGTTTTAAAGCAGAAATCCTTTAAAAAGGGGCCTCTTAATAAACCATCAAGGAGTGGAAGGAAGACTGATCAAAAGAAGGTCAAGATTATGGGTGATACTTTGGTTGAGTCTGGGTCTGTGAAACCCATTGATTCCCATTTCTCTCACCCCCATAAATGATTGTTTTATCATGGAATGTAAGGGGGCTGAACAATGTCCCTAGATAAAAGGTTGTTCACACTAATTGAATCTCAGTCTCCTGATGTGGTCTTTATTCAGGAAACTAAGCTTACAGTGGATGGTTTGGCTAATTGTGCTCCCCGAATCTGGCCTTAGGGCAATTGGTAGGGGGTGGCTTGCTTCTAGAACCTGAGGAAATTTTTCCCCTTATGGTGGATTTCTAGTCAGCCTTCCATTTCTCTGGTTGCTTCTAGTTTAGAAACTAGGGAAAGGTGTCTTTTATCCAACATTTAAGCTCCTACTGATCTTTCTGGTAAGTCAAATCTTTAGGTTCACATCAGTTTTATCTGGGCCCTAGACCTGTTTCTCCCTTGGATTATGGCTAGTGATTTTAATGTTGTTACTTGCTTGGATGAAAAACAAGGTGGGTTAGCCAAGCTGGACCCTTCTGCAAATCTGCTCAGGGGTATTATTGGTTCCTTGAGTCTCATTGATGTGAAGCCAACTAGTGGTGTCTTTATATGGAATAATAGGAGATGTGGTGCTAAGGCTATCTTGGAAAGGCTGGATAGATTTCTGGTCTCCTGCTATTAGATGAATAAAAGGTTGATCACAAGTTCTTAAATTCTTGATTGGAGGGGCTCAGATCACTGGCCTATCAAGCTCTCTATCACCACTTATGGAGTCACTAAAAATCCTTCTTTTAAATTTTAGTTGATGTGGTTAAGAGATCAATCCCTGCATGATCTTATGTTGGATTGGTGGTATGAGGGTATGCCTGCCCATGGGACGGCCATGTTTACTTTTAGTAAGAGGCTTCAGCATGTGAAGTACAGGCTTAAGATTTGGTATAAACAATGTTTTGGGAACCTGCATGCTCAGAAGTTGGCTACTCAGTACAAGTTGGATATCATCACTCATTAGGTTTGGGACCAAGGGTTGATCTCTGCTCTAAGTAAAGCTGAGTCCATGGATCTTAAGGATTTAGAGGAGTGGGAGCTTTGGGAGGAGATCTTTTGGAAGCAAAAATCTCGTGTTGATTGGCTTTAGGAGGGGGATAGGAACACTGCATTCTCTCATAGCTCAGTTAAGGCTCAGAGATAGGGGAATTCTATCTCCTCCCTTTTTTTGCTTGAAGGGCTCAACTCTCTTCCCATGTTGATATTTCCAGGGAAGCAGTCAATTACTTTTCAAACCTATTTTCTAGGGAGGATCTTGTAGCTAGGGCTGAGGAGATGGCCATCTTGGATTGTATTCCACACCTGATCTCTACTGAGATGAATGGGGCTCTCTTATGTCCTATCTTGTTACCTGAATTGGAGAAAGTGGTGTCTAATATGAAAAAAGGTAAGGCTCTTGGCTCGGATGGGTTTCTGATTGAGTTCTTTTAGGAGTTCTGTGAAATATTTAAGCATGATCTCCTCGAGGTGGTTCATGAATCACATAGGAACAAACAGATGCTCAAGTCCATGAATTCTACTTTCTTGGCTCTCATACCAAAGAAGGAGGGAGCTAATCAGCTAGTTCAATTCAGGCCTATTGCGTTATGTAATGTTGTTTACAAGATCATCACCAAATTGATTGCTGAGAGACTCAAACCACTCCTCGGTACTCTAATCTCTATTGAGCAGGGTGGTTTTGTTGAAGGAAACCAAATTCTGGATGGAGTTGTGATAGCAATGGAAGTTATTCATTCTATAGCTAACTCTAAGGAGAAGGCTATGTTTATTAAGCTTGACATGGCTAAAGCTTATGACCGTGTGAGCTGGGAGTTCCTACAAAAAATTCTCTTGGCTTTTGGCTTTGATGAGGAGTGGTGAATTGGGTTCTTAGTTGTGTGACCTTGTCCTCCTTTTTTGTTCTCATTAATGGGGAACCTTCGGATCTGTTTAGTGCTTCTCAGGGACTCTGACAAGGGGACCCTTTATCTCCTTATTTATTCATTATCATGGCGGAGGGTCTTGGAAGATTTATTAAATCTTAGGTGAGGCAGAGTCTTATCCAATTTTGGAGATGGAACAATCATCTTCCTGCCTACTCTCATCTCTAGTTTGTGGATGATACTAGGTTGATGGGTGTGGCTAGAATCAGTGAGGCTGTGAACTTTAGTAGAGCCTTAGACACCTATTTGAAGGCTTCTGGTCAGTGTATTAATGAGGAAAAATCCTCCATTTATTTCTTTAACACCCCTCAACTTATTAAGAGCAGGATTGCTAGGATCCTTAGATTTCATATTGGTTCTCTTCCTTTGATGTACATTGGGATCCCTTTGTCTTTGGGATCTCAGCGTAGAGGTTACTGGTGGGGGATTTTGGATAAATTCTGGAGTAAGGTTAGTCATTGGACTTACAGATGGTTATCTTCTATCGGGAGAGTGGTTCTTCTAAAGACTGTGGTGCAGTCTCTCCCCATTTATAGGTGTTGTGTGCAGGTTCCCCCCTCCACCTTTGTGAGGGAATTTGATGCTCTGTTTCAGCAATTTCTTTGGTCTAGCAACCTTCTTTCCTCAAAGTAGAGTTTAGTCAAGTGGGAGTCTGTCTGTAGGACAAATCATGTTCGGGGCCTTGGTCTTAGGTCTATGGCTTTTGTTGTCATGACCTTGGCTACCAAGCTATACTAGAGGTGGTGCAATAATCAGGATCAATATTGGGCCAAGGTTCTCGCCCACAAGTATCTTCCTGGTGCTGATAGAATTGATGTGGCATGACTGGCTTTGCTACGTAAAGGTTCTTGCATTTGGGATACCCTTAAGAAGGGAGCTCAGCTGATTAAGGAGGGTCTCTTCTGGATCTGTAATAGAGGCTCTGATGCTCTATTTTGGCAGGACTCTTGGGATGGCCACCCTCCCATTCTTTCTAGCATCCCTCAGCTTCTACCTCTCTGCCATATTTTTTTTGGAGTTGGTTGGATTAAGGTTGAGCATTTTAAAACAGTCAAGTGTATTGGTCAAGCGGTGGTGGCTTGCTGGAAGGACCCACAGGAGTGGCCCATGGGTGGTTCTGATAAGGATTGTGCCGCTCTTTCTAGAGTTTTGGAGGGCAGGCTCTGCAACTCCCTCAATGAGAGGGACATTCTGGCTTGGAGCCCTAGTCCAAAAGGTAAATTTTCTATGGCTTATGGCTATAATATGCTTGACAGGAAGTTACATGGTCCGACTGAGTTGCACTCATGGAAGAGGGTTTGGGACAAATTTTCTTGGCCCAAATGCAATTTCTTCTTATGGTTGGTTGCTCAGAAGAAGTGCCTCGCTTGTGAAAATATTCGCAAGCAAGGCTTTCAGGGACCTTCTATTTGCTTCCTTTGTTCACACAGTGAGGAATGTACCTCCCACTTGTTCTTTCTCTACCGTTTTTCTAGAAAAATATGGCATAGATGGTGGGAGGCTTGGCATCATGGTTTTATTCATGCTACCTCCCGAATTGAGTTTTGGGAGAGTTTGGGTAGGCCTCCAATGAGGACTTCTTTCCTACAGGTGGCCTGGTCTATTGGGCCTATTTTCATTCTCTGAAACCTTTGGCTGGAGAGGAACCATAGACTTTTTTGTGGCTCCAAACTGGGAAGTTTCCAATTATGGAAGTTAATTATTAGTAGGCTTCAGGAGACTATTTCTGCTAAGTGTGATATGTCTAAAAATACTAATCCCGGGGATCTTAATATTCTGTGGAATTTGAGCCGGGGGGATAGTACAAGGGGAAGCATTGGTGGTAGAAGACCTTGTCATGTCAGACAACGGGTCTGTCAGGATGGGAGGTGGACGCCTCCCCCAGTGGGGGTCCTAAAGATTAATACTGATGGGTCTTCCCATGGGAACCCTGGTCATGCTAGTGTTGGGGGTATTGGTAGAGGTAATGATGGTGGTGCAGTTTTTATCTTCTCTATTTACAAAGGTCAACACTCTAATAATTTGATGCAGGCCCTTACTATTAAGATTGTAGTTGAGCGTGGCTGCTCTTTAGGCTAGAGGAG
>CM021100.1:489896368-489922764 GCA_007115665.2 Sequoiadendron giganteum | reverse complement strand
TATCTCCTTTTGTCATATCCGTAGAGAATGGAAGAGAGTGGCCGATTGTTTGGCAAAGTGGGCCTCTCAGAATGTGGATGGCTAGGATATTATTGGTAGGGAGGAGTTACCTTCTGATTATCTTGGGACCCTTGAGAGGTTATTAGTGGAAGACAAGAATATGTAATGTTGGTAGTGGTTGTTTTGGTGGTTGTCTTGGTCTGGTGGACCTCTGGCCTTTGCTTTGTACTTTGGTTTTGTTTGAATAAAAATTTTATCCCTTCTTTTAAAATAAAAAATAAAAAAAATAATATATATATATTTCATTTTAAGATAACAATATCCCTTTTGCAAAATGAAACATCGAGTAATTACAATATTAAACATGTCCTTGCAAGTATAAATCATTTTAAGGCCAAGGGCCTCATTATTCAAACATGAAATCTACAAATCTAATTTGTCTTTCCAAAAAAATAATATTTGAAAATAAATTCAACAATTTGTTTAAGAACATCATATTTTAATTTTTTCAATTAATCTTACATCATGCCTTCAATAAATGAACTTTTAAAATGGATATAATCAGTTGAATAATTTGCATAAGAATATAATATTATAATATTAAATATCAATATAATAAATATTAATATTATAATATTATTGAAATATAATAATAAATTATTATTCTATTAAAAGAAAAACCCTTTCTATAAAAACAAAACTCGCATCCATAGGCATCCTCGAACCGCACGCCAACCCTAAAGGTTGGGCAATTGCCTTGGTCCACACGCTAAGGATGCTGGCCCCGTTAGGGCACCGGTTGTGGCTTACAGCAGGTGGCGACATTTTTTTGCGTAGGGTGCAGGCATGTATCGGTGGGGCGGTGGCTATATGTAACACAACCGACCCCTGCCAAGAGTGGCAACTATGTTAACACAGTCGCCACTCTTGGTGGGCAGCGGCTGTGTTAACATAGCCATCCCCAAGTCTGGTGGCAGCCGCGTAAGGGAGGTGGTGGTGGACGATGGAGGTGGGGAGTGCGCTGGGCATGGCTTCGTCCACCCGCCTCCCATGGGGCACGGTGGGGGTCGATCCCCTAGTGACCTCCCCAACAATGTTTTTTGTGTTTTATTTTTTATTTTTTTAAAACCAAAAACGGCCTGCAAATTTTAATCCGAATTGGGTATTTCCAACTAGGTTCTTTTTTTTTCCCAAAATATTTAATAGCACCTCCCTTTTGAACTATTTTAAAAAATATATATATATATATATGTGTAAATATATATATATATTTCCATAACTAAATTGCAACACAAATTGAAACATAATTAAAATAGAAGCAACCATAAACAATCATAAATCTCATTTTTAATTTGAAGCAATCCATTGCTAAACAGAGACTTTATTCCCAATTTGAAAATAAAAATCTAATTGAGTTTCCTTGCAATCATACAACAAATTTCAAATACTTTTTTACATGATTTTCAACAACCAAATATACAATTAAAATTTCCAAAGCAACTAAATTTAAAAAGAACCCGCATGAACCTAGTGTTCTAGAGTTTGAGAGGATCCAACTGGTGCTCAGATTCCTACCTTGATTCCAACTTCAACCCCACAAATTTTCACAGCTTCAATCCAAAACCCACAAAAATGAACAAAATCTTCCTCCTATCCTTTCAATTTTCTCCAAAACTCCATGATCCAAAATTGTCAAAGAAAATTTAATAATAATCCAAATTCCCAACAAAATATCCATACAACAACCCTCATAAATTTCTGAAAACAGAAAATGCAAGATATCCCATTTTTCAAAATTTTCAATTCAACTTTCAAATTTGACTTTTAACTCATTTTTCTTATTTTTTTTAATTTCACATAATAAAATTCATAAATTTCAAAATGAACATATCCAATTTCCACACAATCAATTTAATTAATTAATAAATAAATCTAATCCACAATTAAATTATTTAATAATTAAATTAAATTAATTAATAAAATAAATTACGTTTTTAACATAATACGAGTACAATTTCAATTTCACAATTAAATGCATACAACCATATGATTACCCTTTTTTTAACTTGCAATTAAATAAAAAGAGAGAGGGAGCAATATTCACAACAACACAACTCGACTAACATCTGACGACATACTAGGACTAGGGTGACGACTTGGCACGAAAAACCTAGCTACTATCTCCCAATCGAATACCGTTGGGCATTGGACACGCTCGAACTTGTGAAACCAGGTGGAGTCGATGTCTTCTATCTGTCAACCTGCAAACACAGAGTATACCCACATGAATATATATGTTAAAATTAAAACACACCGTGAAGAGGAAATCTTAGAATCGCAGGGTGCTCGCAAGCGAGTGATGCGATCCATCCCCTTCAGCAATACAGTATAACTAACTAATGAATCTAACATCATTAATATGATCAAAAACATAAACATCATTAATTTAATTATCCACTATGCTAATCCAAAGCATGACATAATGATAACATCAAGATCAAATACCATCACAACAAGATATCACAATCACATCGCTTTATAGATAGTGATCAAACAACAACTGAGTTCTAAGCCAAAGTACAAACAGAAAGTACAACATAAGCAAATGGAACACGGTCCGATCAAAGAGAAAAATGGAGGGGTCTTATAGTTCCTGGTATCATTAGTCATTTTATTAAGTCATTTGCAACATAAAGTTATTGGCCACTTGGCCTTGATGTCAATCAATGTCCTGGTTTTAAAAGGATTATGCGAGTCTGCGTGATGCTTCAAGTACATCTATATGTGACCCATAGAACCATAAAATGGACACATGGACTCATCTTGATGACTCAATTAGGATTGTGTATCCTAACAACACTAAATTTTAAATTTTTAAAACAACTTTAAAACAAAGTTTTAAAACAAATTTACAGCACATGTTTATTGTTTATATTATAAATTACTCAAATATTCAATGGACATTTGATGGATGGTTGTAGTAGAAATTTTGAATGAAATGCATAGAGCAGTAGTGTGAGGTCCACCTCTATGATATATTTATTGCTTATACTATTTTGAGTTTTAGTATTATTGACTATATCTGGTGATACCATTTAGGACACGATATTTTAAACATTTGAGTTATTTTGATGATTTGATTATGATGTTTATACATTTGAGTTCTTATGATGACCTGATTATGATTATGCTACATGCTTAGATAGCTTATTGTGATGGTTGACCTAAATTTATGCTAGTTATTGTGGTTGTTCAATTTGAATTTGGAAATGATGAAAAAATGAAATATGTGATGTGAATCAACCACGTTACAATTTGAAATTAAGGTAAAAGAATTTGAGGATGATATGTGATTAGTGATTTTTTCAATTATAATATGAGATATATATGCTATGTGAAATTATGAAACTTGAGTATGTGGAATAGTTATTCAATTGTTTTGATATATGATTTATTTGAATGGAAACTTGTGTATATTATATGGCTATTCAATTATTTTGAAATATGATTTATTGGATGGATTAACATGTGCATCAAGTGTCTAGGTTCAGTTTGCATGGCCAATGGAAATTGGAGGCAACCTCTAGGAACCCTGAGTAAATTAGCTAGTGAAACAAAACTATAGTCCATATGGGGTGTAATACCCCTCCGTTTTGCTCTTTTGATCGAACAATTTTCTTCTCTTGTATGTTGTATTTATGTTAATACTTTGACTGTGGTACTCGATTACTATTAGATTGCTATATGTTAAGCGATGTGAATGTGATATTTTGATGTGATGGTATTTTATTCTGATGTTATCATTATGGCATGCTTTATATTAGCATATATGATATGTGAATTAATGATGTTTTATGCCTTTGATTATATTATTGATGTTAGATTCGTCAGTTGGTAATACTATATTGGTGAAGGGGATAGGATTGCATCACTCGCTTGCGAGTGCCCTGCGATTCTAAGATTTCCTCTTCATGGCGTGTCTTAATTATGACATATATATGCATGTGGATACACTCTTTGTTCGTAGGTTTATAGGTACAGGGCATCGACTGTACCTGGTTTCACAGGTTTGAGCATGTCTATTGCCCAACAACATTTGATTGGGAGATAGTAGCTAGGTTTTTCCATGCCAATTCATTACCCTGGTCATAGTATGTCATCGACTTTAAGTCAGGTTCAGTTGTTTTAATATTATTTTATTTGTCTTGATTCTATTTAAAATTGCAAGTTAGAAAAAGTTAAATAAATGGCCTATGTAGTTAAGTTGTTGATTAAATGAATCTATTTATAATGTTAGAAATGTTATTTAATTTATTGATTAATTTAATATAATTAAATAAATAATTTAACCTTGGATTAGATTTATTTTATTGATTAATTAAATTAATGGTGTTGAATTGAATTTAGTTATTCATTTTGAAATTAATGGATATTTTGTTTGAAATTGGAAAATTAGAAAAATGTTTTAATTTGCATTTTATTTGAAAATTTGAATGCAAAAAGAAATTAAGATATTTTTTGTTTTCTGTTTTTGAAAATTGATTATGGTAGTTGAATAGATATTTTTCTTTTCTTCTATTAATGAGATATTTTTAGATATTTTGGAGGAGGATGGATTTTCATGGAGTTTTTGGGGAGATGATGAAAATTGGAGAAAAAGAAGAGGAAGGAAGAACATAGTTGTTGTTTTGTGGGTTTTTGGATTGGAATTGTGGAGAAGTCTGTTGATTTGCTGGGAAGGAGCCAGAATCTAAGGAGAAGGATTTGCACCTTTTTGATCAACCTCTTAAGCTTTTGGATCCATGTTTTTTCTAATTGTTAAATTGATTTCTTTTTCTTTTTTTTAAATTCATAGATTAATATTCTGGTTTAAAAATAAATAAAATATATATTTAAACTTTGTTAAATTTGTGATGAAGAGAAACCCATGTGAAAAATTATTTGAAATTGAAACAAAACCTCTGTTGAAAATGAAATTATTCAAGAAAAAACTTGTGTTCTTGAATGCAAATTATCTTTTTGAAAATTATTTGCTGAATTAGTTTTTGAAAATCTTAAATTAGTATTAAAAAAAAGATATATATATATATATATAAACTACTTTATATATATTTTGTATTTATTTTATGCTATTAAATTTTTTCTTAAAATAAAATGAAACCCTTTTAAATTTGGTTTTTGGGCGGATTAAATCTGGAGGTTTTTTCTTAAAAAAAATAAAAATTTAAAAATCCAATTTTTTTTGGGTTGCTGGGGGCTCAACCCACAACCGCCCCCATGGGAGGCACTATGGGGATCCATGCCCAGTGCCCCCCCACACATCCGCCCACAGTGAGTGGGACGATTGTGTTAAACACAGCCGCCACCCACTATAGTGGGTTCAACTATGGTTAACACAGCCGCCACCCACTATAGTGGGTTCGACTATGCTTAACACAGCCGCTACCCACTTCTTTGTGGGTTGGCTGTGTTAAACATAGTTGCTCCCACACCAATGGTGGGTTGGTTGTGGTTAACACAGCCACCCCAATCCTTGACAATGGTGCGCTTTCCTAAGTCTGCAACATGATTCCGAACGTCTCATTAATTCGTTCTTTAATATATATATATAATATTTTATACATTATATTTTATAATATTAAAATATTAATATATATTAAATAATTGTATATATATATATATTCTTTTATATATATATATTTTTCTAGTTGAGATTTTAAATTTTAATATATATATATATGTAAATATATACATATTAAAATGTTGATTTGATAAATAGCATATTTTAATATAATTGAGAAAATTTTGAATATTTCAAGGGATGATTTAATTATTTAAATATATATATATTGAGTTGGCAATTTAAATGATGGTATGTTTTAAATTTAAGTGGAGAATTTTAAATTAACATGTTATAGTCGAATTAATAAAGTCATTTTAAAAGGATATATTTTGATGAAAACAATAGTTTTGTTTTTAAATAACATGTTTATTAAGATGAGTTAAGTATTTTTAAAATGGTTATTTCGAGTAGAAGGAACAGTTATTTAGTTTAAAACGATATTCTTTGGATCTAAAAGTAATATGTTTTAGTAGCAAGATTAGTCGTCTTTTAAGAGAAGATTTATTTTGCAAGGGACATAAAGTCATTTTAAAAGGATATGTTCTGAATTGCATAAGTAAATGTTTATTTTATGATTATTTAAAAGCTATTAGGGAATTAAATATTAAGTTTAAATTTCATCATTGGTCTGGAAGAGATACAGTTAGATTAGTCTAATTGAGGCAACGAACTAGTGAATTTTATTAAGGGCAGTGGATTTATGTGGTTTGTAAAAGTAATCATGGTTTTGAATTGTTTATTAAATTTAGTTTTCCCTTCTCAGTAATTCGAAGGGCAATGGATTATTTATTTAATTATTTTGTTAGGGAATTTGTTTCTTTATTGTGAAATTAATTTTAAAGGGAAATGGATTTAGTATATCCAAAATTAGATATCTCCTTGCAATCGCTTTCTTGATTATTTTCGCTATGTTCATGTTTGGGGAAATGGGTTAAGTGAGAGTCAATAATATGTAAGTTTTCGAGAGGATCCTTAGAGGATGGGGGATTGTCATTTTGTGATGTCAACCACTGTATTTCCCTTGAGTAGTGCATGGTGCCTTGTGAGTTAGTAACCTGATTATCACAAACAGGGATGATTTATGCCTCCTGTGGAAGGAGTGGATTATATGAAATTCTTGCCTCCAAGGTTTGGAGTGAGTTTCGTTCATGTTTCCTCCTATAGTTGGAGTGTTTGTTTTATCTATTTTGTATGCACTTGGTCTCCCTTGGTAATTGGTTTGAATGTGTGATGTCAAGTAGAAGAGTGGCTTCCATTAGGGGCAAAAGATCACAAAAGGTAATATTGCGTAACCTTTAGAGGTAGTTGAATTGAGTGACGAGTTGTGCGATGACACTCTGTCTACGACAACAGTTGGCATTTGATTATGTGTGTATAATTTTCTTAACATACTCGATCTATTTCATGTCTGGAAGCGATGTGACCATGTTAGAGTTGTACTAGTGTTGTACTTTTGTTGTTCTTGTGTGGTACATGTGATTGGTTGTGTCAGTTTGGTTCAGTTACGTGTTATCATGTGTCTAGAGGTGGATGGCCTTGGCTAGGATTCCTTGTTACTATCTCCTAGCACAGGGGGTGGGCCTTCGGTTACCACTTGGTTGGGTGGTATGCACCTTACTCCGTTGGGTTTTCTTCTTGTTCGTGTGGACAAGATTTCCAGTTGGAAAGCTCGTGTCATCCAATTACTTTTTATGCTTTATTCATTTTAGTTGCTCTTGTAATTTATCACCCCTCATTTGTTATCGAGGTGGAAACTTGTAAATTGTAATCACGCTTATTGGATTTACCTCCTTCAGGGAATGAGAGATGTAATCTTATTGTTTAATTATTACTATATGTTGTCCATGATATCTTTTACTTTTATGAAGTAGTTTATCTTGTATGGAACGTATGTGTTCTTGATTTCTTTAGTAAATAAATTTTATGGTTTAAATTCTTATTTAAGTTGTTTGTGGGTTATTAGGAGAAACTCAGTCTCGTAACCTTAGGGGTTGTTGGCAATGTGTAGTGATCTTGCATATTAATTTTACTTAAACAAAAATTAAAAAAATTGTACGTTTGAGTAGTTAATTGCAACTTCCTCTAGGGTTACGTGGTGGGGCGTTACATGGGGGAACTATAGTTCCATTATGTAATGTATTTTATTTTTAATGTTATTTGTAAATGTTTGTAAATTAATTTTTATTGCCATGTAAATCCATCTAGATGGTGAGTTGTCCACCCAAGTGTACAAACTCGGATTTGACCTTTAGGGAACTTTTTGGGGGTTGAAAAGTTATGTTTTTATGGGTTAAAGGTCCCTAGGTCAAGTACCTATGTATAGATACATTTATAACTTAGAATTTTGAGTCAATTTCATGATTGGGTACCCTTTTTGAGGCCTTAAAGAGGTTTGAAGAAAATAAGGTCTTGAGAAGTGGGATGGGGACTAGTCTCTTTCCATTCCCACTTCTCCATGTTGTCTTGGAAGTCTCCCAAGCTCTCACACATGTGTGAGAACACATAGGTGAATGTGCTTGGGAGAGTGAATTTATGAGTGTCAAGTGAAACTCCCCCATTCAAAGGAATTAAAACTTGAATTCCTATAAAGAAACCAAGAAAAAGGGTTTTGGGGGTTCTCAATTTTTGCATTCTTTTTTTTGGGAGTTGTAATTTTTTTGGAGAGCTCTTGGATTTGTCTTGAGAGATTGGAGAGAAAATGTGGAGGAGGATTTGTTCTCACACTCATCACTTTCTTCCAAATCTTGGATTGAGGTAGGTTCACCACATCCTTTTTTTCTTATGTATTAAATTTGTAAGTTATGTACATGTATTTATGTGTTTTGAAATGCTTCCTTTAAATTTTGTTTTCTATGTATATTATTGGAAAAAAGGGTTGTAGTGGGATAGGATCACCCAAATTTGGATAGAGCATCCCAATATGGGAATGGTTGGAGTAGGAACCTACATGGGGACATGTTATTCCTCCTTAGAAAGGAGAGGTTAAAAGAGGGGTATGAGTAGCCATATGTCTTGTGAAATGTTAAGGGTGACTTGGGTGGATAACAAAATATGAAGGAAAGGTTGATAATGAAGGGTGTTTATTTTTTAGTCGCAAAAATGGAGTGTGTAGTCCACCCCCAATTCCCCGTTTTGGGTTCATAATGAACTCTTTGTTATGTGAAATTTCCCTTGGGTGGGTGTGTAAATGTTCTATGAGTATTTGGTGTGTTAAATATATTTGGATTGCATGAATATACCTGGTTCCCAATGTTCCTCCTTGCTCGGGGGTGGTTAGTTTTCCAACCAAAAGCTGGGAGGTGAGCACCCATGGCCTATGGAAATTTTTTTATGTATTGTGTAGTTTACAGGTTGAAGAACCCACAACTTGAAAACAACTATGTTCTTTTTTGACCAGTATTAGTGTTACCTTCAAAGAAATACGCCTTGTTGAGATTTATGTTATTGTATTGAAAGGTTGATGTAAAATAGTAAATGTGTCTCTATTTTAGTTATATAGATTTTGTACTAGATATGTGCAAATATCCATGGTAGTGTAGATGTAAATAAAATATTCCTCCTTATCACACTATTATATTTGGTGTATGTAGTTGTTGTTTAAGAGTTCCAATGAGTGTATAAAGTAAATAAATGTTGTTTGAAACCTGCGTATTTAAGTGGTTACATTGTTAGGCAAGAGAATGAGATATTATATTTATACTCTATTGTGGTTGTTCCCTATGTTTCATTGTATACTTGCATTCTATATTTTGTGCAACGAGAAATAAAAATAAATAAAATTAAAGCTTCTTAGTTTTTGTAATTAAAAGAAAATATATAATGTATGCTTAGAAAATGGGATATATCATTCAATCGGTGAAAGATCAATATATTAGTCTTTATCATTTGAAATAAAATGCATAATTCATTGCAAGAATGCATTCTTTAAGTAGGATATTAAACTATAAGTTTGTCACATTTCCTTGAAATAAGAATGTTAAGTTCTAGACATAATCTATTTTCCTTACTACGAAAATAAATGAAAATGGTTATACCATTTTGTTTTGATAGTTGAGGAAAGAAACTCGAAAGGGAAAAGGATGCATGAAAGTATTCATTGTCAAGATTTTCTTGCTATACTGGAAATTCTTTCATAAGTGAGATTTTCGTACTATTTCTTTTAAATATATTCATGTTGTTGTAATGTAAAATGGTTTTCAATAATTCTGTTGAATGCATACATGATTCAATTTATTCTATGTTAGCATACATAGGTTCTACCTAGTTAGTATTTGTCAGTTAATAATAGACAATACATTTTACTTCAGGACAAAATGGCTAAATGTAGAAGTAGTATTATGTTGTGTAATTATTTTTATATTTAAACATGGTCATTGAGAAAACTCATATACCAATACTTTTCCCCTTAAAATTCCTAAAAAGGAAACTCACATTCTAGTTGTGTCCCTTGTTGTTTTTAGTTGAGTTTAATTATGAATTCAGTATAAGAGAAAATGCTACAGTAAAATTTTAAGCCACATGCAAGTTAAATAAATACAACTTGAACCTAATATACTATCTTGTATGATAAAAAAACTTTGAAGCTTAACTCTTTTAGGTAGTTGCCTCATAGTGGATCCTTGATGGGCCACCCAACAAGATTTTGAATAGAAGAATCGCACAGGCCTAAGTTGGAGTCCTATTGCCTCCTTTGACCTCCCTCTGAGCCTCACACTGTGTAGACAGAGGAATGGGATGTGCATCTATATGGATCTGTAGATAAATGAAGAAAATAAATAGGATTGATTGCATAATAGTCACCATACTTGATGAATCTACAACTCTTGGGCGATGCAGGAAGTTGTGGATCCCATAGGTAGTGGTCATTTGGCCAATGCCATATATTGGGTATGGTAAATATGTAGCTCATGGTTGCTAAAACCTATATTACATGACTGAAAAAATAGGAGTCACATAAGTTACACCTGAGAGTGCCATCGACCTAAACAAATGAAATAATAAATGCATGAAGATACCTGTATAGAAGAGACACTTAAACAATGATCTTTGGCCGCCCAAGAAAAGTCTAGAAATAAGATTAGAAAAACAAACCTGCCCAAGAAAAGTCTAGAAATAAGATCAGAACAAAAAATCCTAGGGCATTGCTTTGATCCTATCCCAACTCTAGATATTTTTATCAGAGACAGTTAGGGTGTCCTTGATGGAAGGCTAAATGAGTTTTGATTATCTTATTTTATTTTGATAAACAAGTTAAAATGGTGTAATCTTCTTTTCTCCACATTTCATTCACGAGAATGTAGAACAACACAGATAAAATTTAGTCTTCCAAAAGTAAAGGATAAAGCCTCAAATTAACCTTTCAATAAGGGGTAATATTGATATTTGAACAATAGTGGCAATGTGTGTTGGAAGTGAACCAACAAAAATATAACACTGGACCTAGGGCAAGAGGATTCCCTCTACTAGGCCCTTAGGGTTTTTCACCCTAGGAGCTTTTGGTGTGTGGGAATGGCACTCTTTCCACTTGGTGGTTATTGGATTTTTGGAAGTTGCATTCAAAGAGAGGGTTGATTGACTAAGTTAGTGATGTGTGTGTATGTGTGATGTGTGGCTAGAAATGAAATAATGAAATGATACTAATATAATGTATGAAATGTAAACAAAGTAAATCTAAAATAATGCAGATTAATCTAAAATGACCTAAATAGATGCAATACAGAAAACAAATGGGAAGGATAAGAACTTGTGCACCTGGAAATATGATGTTGTAGATGAGAGGTCCTGAAGTATTCTAGAAAATGAATGAAATCAGAAGAGGGACACTTACACCAATTTGGGTGACCTAGTCTTTTTGTCAGGAAATTTTGTTAGGCTAGGTTTCGAGGAAAAGGGTACCCAAAAATATAAAAACCCTTTTTCAAACTTAGGATAGGGATAAGGTTGCCAATAGTGGCAACCTAGTCCTCTTGATGCTTTTCAAGGATTTAGGGTTCTATTCTATGGGTCCCAACTGGTAGTTCCTTCCTTTGTAATAGTTTGTGTCTGAAACTCCTAAAAATGGCCTACAACTTGTCTTTTTGCTCCTTCTAGGGTTTGATTCTTTGATGTGACTTGAGTGGAATTTTTTTACTTTCTCCAACACTTTGTACCTCACCAAATCTAGATACAAACCTAAAAAATACATGCAAATGCCAAGAAAATGTTGGGGTTAGGAAATAAGGGTTTGCCTAAGTCAAATCCCTTTGGTGGTAACTAAACCGAAATGAGAAATAAATCAAAGGATAAATGCTTGAATTATAAACAATATAAATTCTCACCAAATCCTTTGTTGTTGAGGTCTGCAACATTCAATAAAAACTCCAATTTGAGCGGAAAATAAATTGAAGTTTAAGTCTAATAATACCAAATTTGTACTCTTTGGTACATATAGGAGATCAAATAATTTCGGGCACATATGTAAAAAAGTGTAAAAAACTAGAGGAATTTACTTCATTGTATTCTTTTATGATGTTATATCCATATTTATTAGACCTTTTGTCCCTATCTAATAGATAAAGAATGATATAAAGTGTTTGCGAACTACTGAAGAATACCGGTATGCTTCTATAAGTAACATTTCATGTTGGTGTAAATAAACTGACTATACTTCCCCTCCAGACAAATGTTATGTCAAACTTTTTTCTGGTATATATTAATATGAGATCTATCCATTTGTATATTATAAAAGAGGAATTTTCCCCCATTTCAAAATCCTTCAATGGATATGCGCAAAAAACAAGCTAATTCGACAGCTTTCTGTTCCATTTCACGTAGGGTCAAATTTTCTTCAGTATGAGTCAAGGGGATATCTTGTTGGCCCTTTATTTCCATATAAAGAACATGACGAGGAAAAATACCTTCTTGAACTTCCATTTTGATCACCTAAATATCTTTAATAAGAAATTCAAGGAAAATACAACAATTTCTTCTGGGAAATCCCCAATGAAAAAGGCATACAATTCCTTCTTTTTCATCAAACTTATTATAGCCACTAGACACATTGCACAAAATAGTTCACCACAAATAAGAGCTAATAAATAGACCTGCAATCCCATAAAAACATATCACAATTCCTTGTGGAACAAAAAGTATTTGCTGAGATGGAAATAAGGGTATCAGGTTCCTACCGAGGTAACTTGAAATTCCGACCACAAAAAATCCTAGTGAACCCAAAAAGAGGAGACAAGCAAAAAAATAATTTCTTATTTTTTGAGACCCTATTATGTGTTCTACCCAGAGCCATTTGGATCGATGATTCATAAAAAATTACGTCCTATTTAATTCGAGGGATTGAAAAAAAATTCACTCCCACCCCGAAGTCATTCTCATAAATTGGCTATATTAATAAACTAGCCATATACATATAAGCATTTTTTTTTAATAGTATATATCTATAACAATTTTATTATTCTTCTTTTCCCATGATCTTTTTTTGTCTGTGGTTTTTTTTAACATGGAAATTTTGTCCTTAACTTATTGATTATCAAAATGATACTTCATTGTATGAGTCAAATGAAAATATCAATCTCTATATTGAAATGTCTATAAACACATATTTTGAAGTATAAGTAAGAAAGATTTATTCTTTCACACATGGGTCTATATACTATGTATTATACATATTATACCATATACATTTACATTCTATCCATAGATTGTTATTTATCATATATGAATAGATCTAAATAAAGAGAAATATCTATTTAGATCTATTTAGTAAGGTTTTATCTTATATTAGAAAAAATAAATATATATAGGTATATATATATTGATCAAATTCATAGAATTTTGTCATTTTGAATATAGAAATAAAGAAAACCATTGTAATTGCTAGAAAAAACAAGCCCACCAAAGCCATGAAAAAAGAGGGTAAGTTGTTCATTATTATATCAAAAGTATATTAAATAGTCTTTTTTTCTATTACAAAGATAGATTATAAGATCAAATGAGTGATAGGACCAAATAAGTGGGCATGCCTTTCTTTGTAAAATACCTAATTCATTAGTTCTTTTGTAAAGTAATTTATTACTTTAGTTTGTTTGATACAAAACAAATGGGACCAATTTCCACATTGTATATTGGTACATATAAATGATAGAATATATCCGCTTCTCAATTCTATATTTTGAAACTCTTCTATTAATAGATGTTCATCTTTAAGACAAAGGTCTAACTCCATAGCATAATCTTCTCTAATGCGAGAAAGTTACATAGTGTCTAGTTTTTTAGATAAAGGGGTATTTTCATGGGTTTGCATTAGTATCATTTCCAGACCATCGTGTTGAATGATCCTAGCTAGTTAATTGCTATGCATATAATGCATACAACTCTAGGTTTTGGATGGGCCGATTCAATGGCTCTTTATGAGTTAGCAGTCTTCGATCCATCCGATCGTATTCTTGATCCAATGTGGAGACAAGGTATGTTCGTTATACCTTTTATGACTCGTTTAGGAATAAAAGATTCATGGGGTGGAGGAGTATAACTAGAGAAACTATATCTAATCCAGGTATTTGGAGTTATGAAGGTGTGGTCAGGGCACATATTGTGTTTTTTGGCTTGTGCTTTTAAACAACTATCTAGCATTGTGTATATTGGGATCTAGACGTATTATGTGATTCTCGTACAAGAAAACCTTCTTTAGATTTGCCTAATATTTTTGGAATTCATTTATTCCTCTCAGGAGCAGCTTGTTTCGAATTCAAATCATTTCATGTAACTGGTTTCTATGGCCCTGGAATATGGGTGTTTGATCCTTATGGACTAACTAGAAAAATACAACGTGTAAATCCGGCATGGGGAGCTGAAGGTTTTGATCCTTTTGTTCTGGGAGGAATAGCTTCTCATCATATTATAGCAGGTATATTAGGTATATTAGCATGTCTATTCCATCTCAATGTTTTTCCTCCCCAACATCTATACAAAGGATTATGTATGGGGAATATTGAAGCTGTCCAATCCATCATTATTGCTGTTGTGTTTTTTGTAGCTTTCATTGTGGCCGAAACAATGTGGTATGGTTCTGCAACCACTCCGATCGAATTATTTGGTCCTGCTCGTTACCAATGGGATTAGGGATACTTCCAACAAGAAATAGATCGATGGGTTCATGCCGGTCTAGCTAAAATTCTAAGTATATCTGAAGCTTGGTCAAAAATTCCTAAAAAACTTGCTTTTTATGATTACATTGGGAATAATCCAGCTAAAGGGGGGTTATTCAGGGCGGGTGCAATGGAAAATGGAGATGGAATTTATTTTGGTTGGTTAGGACACCCTATTTTCAAAGATAATAAAGGATATGAGCTTTTTGTATGTCGTATGCCTACCTTTTTCAAAACATTCCCAGTCATTCTAGCAGATGAAGAAGGAATTGTGAAAATTGATGTTCCTTTTAGGAGAGAAAAATCCAAATATAGTGTGGAACAAGTAGGTGTAAACTGTTAACTTCTATGGTGGTGAACTTGATGGAGTTCATTTTGGTGATCCTTCTATAGTCAAAAATATGCTAGACGTGCCCAATTAGGTGAAATTTTTGAGTTAGATCGTGCTACTTTGAAATTAGATGGTTTTTTTTGGAGTAGCCTAAGGGGTTGGTTTACTTTTGGGCATGCTACATTTGCTCTTCTTTTCCTTTTTGGACATATTTTGCATGGTGCTAGAACTCTATTTTGAGAATTTTTTGCTGGTATTGATACGGACTTGGATGCTCAAGTAGAATTTGGGGCATTCCAAAAACTGGGAGATCCAACTACTAAAAGACAAGTGGTATAATATGGTATTGCTCCATTCATTAATGCAATATTGAGATTTTGAATCTCAGGAATCAAAATCTTTTGATTCCACTTTTTTATGGAGAATTTTGTAATTAGTACGAAATCTATCTCTATTAATTGTAAACTACGATCGAATCTATGGAAGCATTGGTTTATACATTCCTTTTGGTGTCAACCTTAGGGATCATTTTTTTTTCTATTTTCTTTTGAGAACCCCCCAAACTTCCAGATAGAGGGGGAAAATAATTTATTTTTCAAATCCTCGTTCTTACTTATAATAAAAAAGTTGCCTTCCCCATTAGCAAGGTCATTTTTTTTCAACTAATACTCATGTTCTTCAAAAGGATCTCAAAGTTGTTCAGAAGGTTACCCAAACTCAGTGTATGGGGCATAACCAGTAAAACTAACAAGTAAACAAGATATGGAGATAGCGACTAAGGTTGGAGTTTCCATTGGTAGGTAATCCTATGTATGTATATATGCATAATAGTATACAAAGTGAATTAGATCTCAACAAATACTATTGTTTTTATGGCTGCATAGACCATTGATGATACTTCCAAAACTAGACCAATACAAACTATTGTAGGAAATTATTTAAAACCACTTAATACAAAATCTGGTAAAGTTGCTCCGAGATGGGGAACTACTCCTTTTATGGGTATTGCAATGGCTCTATTTGCAATATTCTTATGCATTATTCTGGAGATTTATAATTCTTCCATTTTATTAGATAAAATTCCAGTTAGTTGGGGCTAGAAAAACTAGAAAATCCGCCCGAATCTCGAGTTCATCCAAAAGAAAAAGAATTAAGAAAGATTTTTTTTTGAATAGCTTTCATTTTTAGGTTATTACATTCTGGTAGTTTGACCATGTAATTACTTTTATCTAAAGATGTTTAAAATTTTGGGTGTGTGACTTGTTAAAATTGATCTCTATTCTAGTATAGAAAACCGGTCTGTTGTCTTCATAAAAAAAGGATGGTCCTTCCACCTCGTTAGATGTTGGTCTAATAGTTAATATCTGGAGCATGAGGTAATATATTCAAGAAAATTTGAACTATGGTTTATGCCTGTTTTTGAGACCTCGTGACCAAGCTTCTTAATAACTAAAAAAACTATGATAATAAATTAAGGGATCTCTCTTCCTTTTTATACTAATGATGACTAAAGAATGAGATAGTATTTCATTTTCTTTAGTTAGTCTATTTAATTAAGTAAGTAAGAATGAAATGGAAAGGTTATAACCCATAAAACCTTTCGAGTATTCAAAAAATCATCGGGGTGAAATGAAAATCTTAGGTTTAGATTTATTTATCTATTTAGATCTCGACAATATAATTCCTATTGATCATCCATACTAATTGTTTTGTAGCTGATTTATATCACAAATAGGATAAAAGATCATTCAAAAGGCCTATAGCGATTTATTTTGCATAACAATGAGCCAACTTGAAATTTGAGCATTATCACTATCAAGTTTATTTTTCTTCTTATTGTAGGAAATCATGGATTATTGTGAATCCTCTTCCTTTGTACAAATAAATGAAATATCAAATATTTTGGTATTTTACAAACCATGTACTTTTTTCAAAAAATTATTTGGGTGTTCTTGTTTAAGCCGTATGAAAGGAAATTTTCATTTACAGTTTTCAAAGGGGGAATTTGAGTTTACCTATCTCAATAAAGTATACGATTGGTTCAAACATCATCTCGAGATTCAGGTGATTGTGGATGATATGAATAGTAAATATGTTCCTCATGTGAAAATATTTTATTTCCTAGGGGGAATCAGACTGACTTCTTTTTTGGTACAAGTAGCTACCGGTTTTGCTATGACTTTTTGCTGCCGTCCCACCGTTCTAGAAGCTTTCGCCTCTATTCAATACATAATGACTGAAGTGAACTTTGGTTGGCTAATCCAATCGGTCCATCGGTGGTCAAAAAGTATGATGGTTTTAATGATGATCTTACATGTATTTTGCGTCTATTTAACAAGTGGATTAAAAAAACCTCACAAATTGACTTGCGTTATGGGTGTAATTCTAGCTGTATTAATTGTATCTTTCGGTGTAACTAGTTATTCTTTTCCTTGGGATCAAATTGGTTATTGGGAAGTCAAAATTTTAATCGGTGTGCTTGAGGCCATTCTGTTAATAGGAGCTCTTTTGGTAGAGTTATTACACAGAAGTGTTAGTGTGGGTCAATCTACCTTGACTCCTTTTTATAGTTTACACACTTTCATATTACCCCTTCTTACTATTGTATTTATGTTAATGCACTTTCTAATAATCTGCAAGTAAGGTATTTTAGGTCCTTTATAGAAAGGAAATATACATTTTCAATCAGTATTCAAAACCTATTATTTTATGATATATCATTGCCACGAATATTTCTTATTGAAAATAGGGAAATAAGAAAGCATGTTTCTCAGATTTCTCCTTTCAATTTTGAAGTATTATTTATTTAATATAAAGAATTGAAGTAGATACTCATCTCAGATGGAGAAAATGGATTATGGGAGTTTGTGACCTAAACTATTGGTTAGGTTGTGCAGATCAATTTTAGGATCTGCCATATAAAGATTCATCATGAAATGTGTCTCTGTCCTAAGTTTCTTTCCAAAAAATAGGAATTTTAGAACCTAGGTAAAAGGCGAGCACTTTGTTGTGTTCCAAGAGAGTTATTTCTATCATCGAATCCGAATTAGGATCCGTGAGATCTAGGTAATAGTAATAACATATCATAAGTCTAATTTATTACTTCAATTTTTGTTTCCTTTTCATAGTATGAAAATACATGCATTTCCCTTCCATTTCAATAGGGTAAACTATTGGAGTAAAAGAAGGGGTCTAAAGAAGGAAAAAGGCTAGATCAGTAAGAAGTGAATACCTTGTATGCAAAAAAAATTTGTGGCAGTCGAGATGAGCACATATTACAAGGAATAAGATGATCCAAAAGGCATATTGATCATGATCTAATTTGTGAGCTTACCTGGGTACTAGGCATATGAAACAATAAAATTATGAATTTTATATGGATCTTCTTAGTTATACTTATTCTAACAATACATCATTCATTATTTTTATTTCAATTATTGCTCAAGCCGGATGATCCAAATTTACATATCTAGTTCTTTCGGGGGATAGATTCATAATAATCTACTTATCCCAATAACAAAGAAACCTGACTTGAATGATCTTGTATTAAGGGATAAATTAGTTATAAAGGCATGAGACATAATTATTATGGCGAGCCCGCTTGGCGCAATGATCTCTTATATATTTTTCTAGTAGTTATTTTTGGTACTATTGCATATACCGTAGGTTTAGCAGTTCTAGAACCATCAATGATTGGTGAACCAACAAATCCATTTGCAACTCCTTTGGAAATATTACCCAAATGGTATTTTTTCCCTATATTTTAAATACTTTTTATAGTACTTAATAAATTTTTAGGTGTCCTTTTAATGGCTTCAGTTCCTGCAAGACTATTGACAGTCCCTTTCTTGGAGAATGTGAATCTATTTTAAATCCATTTCACCATCTAGTAGCTACAACAGTATTCTTAATCGGTACCGCACTAGCTCTTTGGTTAGGTATTGGGGCAATGTTACCTATCGATGAATCTTTAACTCTAGGTATTTTCCAATTTGATATAATTTAGAATATCTTAATATAGGAGAGGAGGGAAATATTTTGTTTATATATCTCGGGAGTAGTTGCTTTAAGACAAATGGTCTCTCCCTAGATATATATTTTTGAATAAGATATTTTCTAATATTGTTATAAAATGGTCAAATATTTCTTCCAATTACTCTCCATAATAACTTAAAAGAAAGGAATGAATGGATAGATTCAATAGAACTATTTATTGAGAAATCCAAACCGGATTTCCCAGGGAATCAATTCCAATATTTTGCATAAATTCCAATATTTCTTTCACAAATTGTTCCCCAAGTTGTTTGATTTTTATTAAATATTCTTGCATGTAATTTGAGAGGTCTGATATTGTATTTATATTGGCCTTTTTGAGGCAGTTATATACACTAGTAGAGAAGTTTAATTGGTCAATATACATTATATCAAAATCCATTCTCTTCGTATCAGTCGATATATGCGAAATAGGTAAGGAAGGAGTAATATTGTCGCTTAGGCTATTTGTTCCATTGATGTTCTCTTCCTTTGCATTCAAAAAGGGAAGGAAAAAATCAATCAAATTCTAAGACGCTTCATAAAGTGCTTCTTTAGGCGCTAATCCTCCATTCGTCCATATTTCAAGAAATAGAATTTCTTGTATCTAATTTTTGCTCCAGTAGGAGTGAATACTGTAATTGAAATTTTGAACAGGGACAAAGGAAGCATCTATAGGAAAAAATTCCTCCTTAGAATTGTACTTATTTAGATTTTGAATAATATATCCATGACCTTTTTCAGTTTGTAACGATATATCTAAGGTAATTGATTTGTTTATGTTAGCTATATGTTGTGTAGTACCAATTATTATCATAGAAGGTGGTAACATTATATCTTGAGGGGTTACTTTTTTTGGTCCGACAACATGGATACATCCTTCTCAAATTCTGTACACATCACTTCGAAGTACAATTTCTTTCAGATTCATCAAAATTTCATGTATTGATTCTTCAATACCTACTATCATGGAATATTTGTTTGATATATTTGTCAATTAGGCACGTGTGATACATGTTCCTTCTACTTCTCTGAGTAAAAATCTTCGTATTGTGCTGCCTATTCTATTAGCTTGACCTTTGTGAAGTGGAGATAGAGTGAAACAACCATAATTAAAGCGCTTATTCTTTGTTCTAAATTCCACGGACTTCAATTCTGGTATCTTAATTGAGACTGCTATTTTATTCTGATTCATAATATTATTGAAATAAATAATTTAATCATTTCTTTCTCTTTCAATTTATTCAATTCTTACACACGTCTCCTTTTGGGAGGTCTACATCCGTTATGTGGCATAGGAGTTCCATCACGTACATAACTTAATTGTATACCACTTTTAACAATGGCTCGTAATGTTGTTTATCTCCCCAGACCAAGGCCACTTATCATAACTTCGGCTTCTTTCCTTGATTTACTAAGGTATGAACAACATTTGCTGCTGCAGTTTGAGCAGCAAATGGTGAACATCTTTTTGTACCTTTAAATCCACAAGCACCTACAAAAGACCAAGAAACCGCTTGCCCTCATGTATCTATAATAGTAGCAATGGTATTGCGAAAAATTCCTCAAACATATGTAACGCCTCACCACGCAACCCTAGAGGAAGTTGCATTTAACTACTTAAACAAAATAATTTATTATTTTAAAGTATAATTAATAAGCAAGTTCGCTAAATTATGCCAACAACCTCTAAGATTATGATACAAGGGTTAAATAGAACCCAAACAAAAAACATGATTTAAACCATGTCATTTAATTGATTAATAAATTAAGCACATACATTCCAATGAAATGATTTACATCAAGCAAAGAGATAACTTTCCATTGCATTAATCCATCATTAAATATTGAATTACAAAAGATTACAACACTCATTCCCTGAATGAGGCAAGTCCAATAACATAATGAGATTACAATTACAACTTCCACCTCGATAACAACTAAGGGGCAAAATAATACGAAAGCACTAAAATGCAATATAGCAAGAACTGATACCGAAAGCAACGAGTTCTCCAACTGGAAGTCTCGTCCACATGAACATGAAGATGAACCCAACGGATTTAGGTGCATGCCACCGAGCCAAGTGGAACCCAAAGGCCGACCCCCCGTGCTAGGAGATAGTAACTAGGAATCCTAGTCAAGACAATCTACCTCTAGACACAGGCTAACATAACTGAACCAAACTGAAACATCCAATCACATGAGCCTCACAAGTACTTCCCATTGTACAACTTGGAAACAACATAAGTACAACACCACATGATCACATTGCTTCCACGAATAAAGTAGAAAAAGCATGTTACAAGAACCATACCGCATAATCAAACACCAATCATGGTCACATCAGGTATGTTACAGAAACCATACCCACAATAAACAAGTACCAACTATGGTCACACAAAGTGCCATCAAACATCACATCATGAGTTACCCACACCGATTGTCAAGATGGTGGCCCTAACCGATCATTGGACCTCATACCTACTAGAGCACAAGCAAAGGTTAACTATTGTCCTAGATAGAGTGTCATCGCACAGCTCGTCATGAGTTACCCAACGGATCATAAGGAAGGTAACCCAAACCGACCCTCGGCCCTCACACTTACTAATGCGGAGCCAAATACCTTTTGTACAGACAAGATAGATGACCTTGCCATCCCATGGCCTTCTCACTCATCCCAAGTCTAAACAAGCCCTTGCGCCTATGAGTGAGGGATACTTATCTTTTTAGTGTGAAGTACTACCCAACTCTATGTATATTAATTTAGTTATCACTTAATTATACCACTTCCGAAGGTTACCCAATCTTACCTCTTCCGGGCTCTGGCCCCAAACGGAAGGCACTCTTCTACTTAACAACACACATATAACATCCAAACATCAAGAGTACAAAGTGCAACAAACAAGGTATTACAGCCACTCCTTTCTCAGGATGCAACCTATGTTCAAAACCCTCTCCAAACACTGGAGGTAACAAGGTAACAAATCTACTCCTGACTGCTCCTAAGAAGGAGACACTCATAACAAAATCCACTCCTTTCTTAGGAGGTGACAAAGATAAAACCACTCCAACATAGGAGGCACTAACCACAAAACAAGGTCACTCCTTACAAGGAGACATGGATCCCATAATCTGCTCCTAAACCAAGGAGATACAAAACATACTCATTCATAGAAACCGAGTAATAATAGATAACTTCACATGCACCACCCAAGAAATACAAAATAGGTTGACATAAGAAACGACAACCACTAAACGGAAAACTCAACTGAAAGCTTTGTCCAATGTAAAGACTCAATTTCCAAATGATGACAAGAATCAGATAAAAGTCAAACAAGAATTAAATCTACTTTGGATATTCTAAATCCATGTCCTCATGCTAACATTTAGGAATTTATTGCATTATATAAACCGATACCAAATACGTCTTATCCAGACATGGGAGAAAGTTAATATTTAATACTTAATATCCTAATTGCATTTCATTAATAATAAAATAATCAATTGATTCTACTAATCAAAACACCATAACTTGAAGTAATCGTTTCCACATTTCAATACAGCCATTCTTAAACAAACATTTAACTTGATCTGAAAACGTATTATTTTAATACAAAACTATTCTCCCTTAAAATCAGGTGTTAAAATAAAACAATGATGTAATTCAAGTTAATTATATTCCATTTCCTCAATTAGATTTAACTCATGCCAACAGAAAAACAATAATTTCCTATGCATTTTAAATTTATTCCATAACTATACATATATCCATTTAAATAAAGATTCAATTCATCTAAATAATATTATAATATTATGCAATATAATATTAATAATTAATAATATATATTATTCTTAAAATAACACATATTATTATATTAACATCATATTGTAATAATAATATTATATACATAAATATAAATATATATATTAATATTATAATATAATAATATAAAAATTATATATATTATAATATTAAAACATATATTAATAATATATATTTTTTTTAATTATAAAAAAAAAATGAAGTTCCCATTTTGTTTTGCGAGCCGATCAATGGATGGCTGCCTAAGTTTCAATCCGCGGTTTGCAATGGAGAGCCGCGCACCCCACAGGGTCAGCCGACTGTGTTCACACATAGCCGACCCCCATTAATGGGGGCGGTGACTATGTGTGAGCAGAGCCGTCCGCACCCATGTGGGTGGCGACTGCCGAGCAGGAAGGGGAGTGGGGGAGGGGCATGCTGGGTGTGGCTCCCTCTACTTGCCTCCCATGGGGCATGTCAAGGGTTGAGCCCCCAGCCGCCTCCCATTAATTTTTTTTTTTTATAAATTTCCATTAACCCTAAAAAGCGACCTAAATTCTTTATGAAAAAAAAATGCGATTT
Organism: Sequoiadendron giganteum; assembly: GCA_007115665.2. Taxonomy (NCBI): domain Eukaryota; kingdom Viridiplantae; phylum Streptophyta; class Pinopsida; order Cupressales; family Cupressaceae; genus Sequoiadendron; species Sequoiadendron giganteum. The sequence continues at coordinate 489,899,254 of CM021100.1, read as the reverse complement.
AAAAGATAAATGAAATCCACGCAAAATAAATTACGTTTTCCAAAACATTTGATAATAATTTTATTTATTTTTAGCATTAATATATGCATATGTATATATGTATATATATATACCTTTAATGTAGACATATATGCGTTTTTGGTTTAAAAAACAAAATTAATTGAGAAAACCAGAATGATAAGAATTGAAGAACAATGAATTACATTTAAAAACATCATTTTCTTGGAAACAATTTAAATCTAAAAGGGTCTTTATACAATTTTGAAGAACAAAATTTCAACCTTGATTTAATTGTATTCAAACAACAAAATTCAAAATTCAAAATTTCAAACAAGCATTTAAAGATTTGAGCTTGGTTTTTTTCTTTGAGTTTGAGGAGGTCCAGATGATGCCAAGCTTCCCACCTTGCTTCCAAATCCAGCCCCACAAATTTTCACAAACCCAATCCAAAAACCCACAAAGTTGAAGAATTCTTCCACTCAGTAATTCAATCTTTCTCAAAAAACTTCAAGATCCAAAAATTGAAGCAAAATTTCGAAACATAAGGATTTTTCCCTAAATCCTTCAACCACCATCATAAATTCTCTAAAACAGAAAATTAGAAAATATCTAATTTTTGAATAATTTTAATTTTCAAATTCCAAAATATCTCATATTTTCCAATTTTTGAATGCAATTTTCAAATTTGACTTCCTAAAACATTTTCTTTGATTTTTTTGAATTTTCAAATTTCCAATTTCAAAAATTAAATCAACAACTTCAACAAAGATAAATTAACTTCTTTCAACCAAATAAATCTAATCAATTAATAAATAGATTTAATCAAAGATTAAATTATTTATTAATTAAATTAAATTCACAATAAAATAAATTATATTTCATCATAATTCCAGAACACAATAATCCACAACTTAATTACATTAAGCTATTTAAATCACCCAATTCAATTTGCAATTAAATACCGAAGAGGGGGAAATGATAATCAAAACCGTACAACCTGACAAAACCAGACGACACACAAGACTAGGGTGACGACTCAACAAAGAAACCTAGCTACTATCTCCCAATCGAATACCGTTAGGCATGGACACGCTCAAACCTGTGAAACCAGGTGGAGTCGATGTCATGTATCTATCAACTTGCAATTTAAGTAAACAACCACATGTAATATAAATAGCATAAAATACACACCGTGAAGAGGAAATCACGAGATCATAAGCCACTCACAAGCGAGTGATGCGATACCGTCCTCTTCACCACTACACTGCAAATAACTGACAATTCTAACATGCTAATATAATTCAAGGCATAATCATCACTAATTCAAATATCCATTTTGTTAATCCAAAACATGCCAATAGATAACATCATATTAAAATATCATCACATCAAAGATTACATTAACGTTGCTTTATAGATAGCGACCAAAAGAAGCCAAGTACCATAATCAAGGTACAAACATGAAGTACAACATAACATAATAGAACACTATTCAACCAAAATGCAAAATGGAGGGGTATTACAGCATAAATAACTCCTTTCAGTATTCGATGTTTAGTTTTACGTGGCAAAAATCTTCTTGTAGCTCTACATGGCAAATATTTTCTTCTAGCTTTTGACACAATTTTTTTTGTATTTTTCACACAACACAAATCTTCTTATAATTTTTCATCAATTTTTATATTTCAATTAGTAAAAAAAAATATTATATATATATATATATATATTTATAATATAGAAATATATATATATATTTCTATATTATAATTAAAATTGGCTACCGAAATTTATTTTAGAATTCATATCTTGATATACAATAGTAATAGAAATTATCCCTATTTTTGTTTATGCCTTGGATTGTAACAAATTACAAGAAGGCATTTCTGTCTATGAATTAGGTGACACTTTTCGTAAATTTTGCGAATAGAAGCACAAATTTGCATGTTTTTGGGCCTTTATTTAATGCTAAAATCTTGTTTTTTTTAATCGATTTAATGGGCCTCAAAATTCATCGGGAGCAGGTAGAAAGTTATCGTTATCATTTCATTTGATGAAATATCTATATATTATATGTGCTTTGCTTAAATCGTACAGAGGTAATTCAACTCTCACTCTATCTCTCGGTACTATTTGTATTGTTTGATATCTCATTTTACCCGATACAACCATTAAAATCAACATATCATTATCTAGGTAGACTATAAACATACCATTAGGATATGTTGTTCTAACTACACCCTCACGAATGACAAAATGCTTTTGGTACCCATTCGAACTAGACTCATTTTTTTTTGTAGTGGATAGTTATTAATTATTACATTTCTAAAAGAGGAATTAAATTTCATTATGTTTAAAACTAGACTCCATTTTTTTGTAGTGGATAGTTTTTAATTATTAAATTTCTAAAAGAGGAATAATTTTTCATTATGTTTAAAACTAGACTCCTTTTTTTTGTAGTGGATAGTTTTTAATTATTACATTTCTAAAAGAGGAATAAAAATTTCATTATGTTTAAATAAAATAAATTTAACATAACAAAAATAATAAAAAAGAAAGAATTTGTTTCTTTTTTTTGATAAATTCAATAGCTTTTCTTTGATAGCCAAATTGCTGACACTGAATAATATTCAGTATTCAGTGAATATCATGAAGAACCTCTTTTGTCAATATTATTTTAACGATATTCCAATATTGGACGCAAAAATACATGGCTCTTCAGCTATTTACTTTTTGTTTTGGAGTTACCATAAAATACATAATAATTCCCCTCCTATTTTTTTTGTCAAGCTTCTCGATCAGTCATTATTCCTTGCGAAGTAGAAAGGATTGCAATCCTGATTCCACCTAAAAATTTAGGAATCTCTCGAGAATTTGAATAGATTCTCA
>CM021100.1:489746361-489896268 GCA_007115665.2 Sequoiadendron giganteum | reverse complement strand
GAAAAGATGATTTAGATGTATTCCCAAAAGATGGTTTCATTTTATTCATAGTTTGTTTTATGAACCTTTCAAATACTATTTTTTCAAAATATTTCGAAAAGAAATATTGACAGTGACATATTTTTTGAAAATACAAAGAAAGAGAAATATCTTGGATATATTTCTCTATCTGGGTAGGAATGGTAGATTCCTATTTTTGTAGATTCAATCTATTTTTTTATTTCTCCGTGAACGGTATGCTTGTAACAATATGGACAAAATTTCTTTAATTCCAATCGAAGAGGAGTATTGTGGCGATTTTTTCGAGTCGTATATCTCGAAATACCCGGCGATTTTTTATCAACACTATCTTGAGTACAACTAGTACATTCTAAAGTAATTGTTACTCTTACATTTCCACCCTTGGCCATATAACTTACTTTGGATATTGTATCTACTTCTTTTCTTTTCAATTTGGAAAAAGAGAAGAAAGAGAAAGGGATAGAAGTTGTCGAAGAATGATTAAAGATTTTATTACGAGAATGGAATTAAGTAATAAAATCTTTAATTAAGAGTTTTCAGTAGTTTACTATTTGTGGAAGGAAATTTTGGATCTAGATTTCTATTTTGTCTTATTCTAACTTGACCCCCCTTGAATTCTAAAGAGATTGAATCTAATTTATTTTCTTTATCCAAGAAGAAAAGCAAATAAATCTAACATCATTTTTTTTTTCTTTCGGGTTCGCAGGAGACGAAAATTAAAACAAAAAAAAGGGAAAAGTCAGGGCATCTGGGAAAAAATGATTTATCTCAATTAATAAACCAGCTAAAAATCCCAACCATAAAGTAGCTAACACAGGCGCTGTGGAAAGATATGTTTTTATATCTTGCATTGTTCGTAAGTTCTCCTTCTCAATCGTGATGAATATATTATATGGTCAACTACAACTGTAGTTTATGAGTCCCTTAAGAAACTGTAAACAGATATTTCTACAAGCTTTTTTTATTTTTCTTAACATGTGATATTAATCAAGTACTGTCAATAAATAGACATCTTAGAGATGATATCTTCCGTGTATACAGTCTATTCACGAAACCATATTGGAATCAAAGTGGATAAATGTGGAAAGCAAAATAAATTTTATTGTAATATAAAATATCGAATAAAAATACTTACGATTAAAAGGGATGTAGCGCAGCTTGGTAGCGCGTTTGTTTTGGGTACAAAATGTCACAGGTTCAAATCCTGTCATCCCTACCTAGTACTCTTCCTCCTATAAAAGAAAAGAAAAAGCGCTCTTAGTTCAGTTTGGTAGAACGCAGGTCTCCAAAACCTGATGTCGTAGGTTCAAATCCGACAGAGCGTGATCCTTCTTTTTTGCTCTTAGTTCAGCTTGGTAGAACGCAGGTCTCCAAAACCTGATGTCGTAGGTTCAAATCCTACAGAGCGGGATCCTTCTTTTTTTATTTTATCCGATCTTCTTGTCACTTAAACTAAAAAAGCTAATGGGATCTGACCCCTCAGAATCAGTAGGAGGCCCGTTCATACCATAATATGGTCCTAAATCAAATATCCAATTGATCACCGCGTCGGTACTGTAAATATGCAGTTACAAATAATCCAACCAAAGTTATAGGAATTAGACCTAACACAATTCCGGATAACAAAACTTCAATCATATTTTTATTTATTAAAAAAGAATAGGTAAGGATTCATAGCTAATCTACATAGTACCTCAAATTGAATCAGAATCTCAATTCCTATTTAGGGTTTTATTTTATTTCAAATAAGTCGTATACTGCTTAACCCGATGAATAGGACTGAGGTGAAAATTAGCAAAGCTAATAAAAAACCAAAATAACTAATTATAGTAAGCATGGAAGGAATCAATGAAAAAAAAACAATGATTGATACGTATTTTTGTCAAGCAATTACCTCAATTTATGATCTAGGAATAGAAAGAAAAAATCATCTAAATAAATAGATACCAATTTAGAATTGAATATCTAACAGGGAATAGACGATAAAAAGTTATTTTTTTTAGAAAATAAAAAAAGTGAAAATTCAATCCCCCCAATTTCACAAATTATCGTACGTAATAGTCTATTACTAAGTATGAGATGAATGAATTTCACAATGATTCTGATTAGATAACTTTACATTATCTCTACCGGTCTTTAGAACGAAAAAAACTTTTGCTACAGCCAAACATAGTAAAAAAGAACTGTACGCTATATAATAAATGGATTCACTTTTTCCATATGCCTTTTCATTTTAAGGAAAAGAATTTAAGTCAACCCTGCTATCCTTTCTTTCTTGTAAAACAAAATAGGAATAGTCACTATGTTACTATTTCATCAAGATAATATTCCACTATTCATCGATTCCTTTTTATTCATAAGAGGAATAACATTTCGGTCGTTCACATTCAAAGTGCTATAGTAGTCATTAAGTTCATGGCATAACTTATATTCGCTATACTATTGTAAATACACGATATAAATAATAGTAAAACAAAATAGAGAAAGAAATAGTATAATATTTTGGATAAGTTGCATTTATAATGAATGATACTCCTTGATCTTCTTCTTAAAACGACATGAATGTATTCTAACGATAAAGTAACCTGTGGAAGCGAGAGCCATTACAATTATTTGCTCCAATGAAATGAACTTCCCTATGATCCGTATATCTAATTGTTGCAATAGAGAGACAGGATTCCTTGCGGAAGCTATTATGAAAATGAAATATGCAAAATTCTTTCATTTCTGTTCAGTGAAAAGAAAGCAAAAAAAAGAAAATGAATTAAGTTGATCAAACAGAGCTGGAGTAACTGGCAGTAGCAGAATCGTTCTATCCTACTCCCTTTTCATATTAAGCAAAATTATATTGCTATGTTAGAAGAAGGCTAGATATACTTAGTATACTTCAAATATACCCTTGGTATCATATTGACAATCAAACAAGGATTGTAGAAGATATCAGTACTTTTCCATTTCCTGATCTCTTTCTTTCATGGGATCAATTTACCCTTGATTTTACAATAATATAGGGAGCTTAGCATGTCTGGGAATACGGGAGAGCGCGCTTTTGCTGACATTATTACTAGTATTCGATATTGGGTTATCCATAGCATTACTATACCTTCTCTATTAATTGCAGGTTGGTTATTTGTCAGTACGGGTTTAGCTTATGATGTATTCTGGAGCCCTCGACCAAATGAGTATTTCACAAAAAGTCGACAAGAGGTTCCATTAGTAACTGGCCGTTTCGATTCATTAGAGCAACTCGATGAATTTTTTAGATCTAGATCTTTTTAGGAGGTATTAATGACTATAGATAGAACCTATCCGATTTTTACAGTTAGATGGTTGGCCGTTCACTGGCTAGCTGTACCTACGGTTTTTCTCTTGGGATCAATATCAGCAATGCAGTTCATACAATGATAAAATTTATATAAACTAAATCATGAAGCTATTTATGACACAATCAAACCCGAATGAACAAAATGTTGAATTGAATCGTACCAGCCTCTATTGGGGGTTGTTACTTATTTTTGTACTTGCTGTTCTATTCTCTAATTACTTTTTCAATTAGGAACAGTGAGAAGACTTTCTTTTCTTATTTGCGTAAATCCAATACTTCGATGTATTATTATATTGAGCATGACTATTTAAAATGTGCAAGGAGGTAATGCAAATGGCCGCCGGAAGGATCCCTCTTTGGTTGATAGGTACTTTTACTGGTATTATCGTTATTGGTTTAATAGGTATTTTTTTTTATGGGTCTTACTCCGGATTAGGATCTTCCCTGTAAGATCTCGCGATGCAGAGTTTATAAGAGAGCTTATCAGGAAATCTTATGAAACCAAAAATCAAAAACGTAAAAAATGAATAAATAAAGATAAGATATTATCCTTCTTTGAACACAAAGGAAGGTAAGGTCTTATCTTTACTAAGGAGAAATGGAATTTTTTTACTTTTTCAAGGAGTAGGATAAGTGATAAAATAAGCGAAAATAATAAGCCAAGGTTACTGAATTCTCTCCTTACTTCTATTTATTTGTTTTAAATATGATAAATCAAGGTGAGAAAAGATAACATTTATATAATATGTTAATGTCGCGCAGAACTAGGAAACTAACTGTTTAGCAAGTTTGTTTCGAAATCACTCATTATTAAAGATGCACAAATAAAGGGCTCCGAAGAAGTATGACTTTATTGTTGCAATTTTTATTTATATAATCTAAAAATTCATTTCGACCAATTGAACTTTCTCAAATTGTTTCTTCTTAAGAACCAGAAATATCTGTGCTAAAATGACAGATGCTAAGAATAATAAAAGACCTTGAAAACGTAAAGGATCTTGAAGTACTATTTCTGCATTTTCCTGACCAAATCCACCTACATTAGGGTTATTCGTTAACGACTGATCCGCCTTGATGAATTCGCCTTCTCAAACAAGAAGTTCCGGTCCCGGAGGTACAAAGTCAACCACTTGTCGACCGTCTGATGGATTATCAATAGTTATTTGATATCCACCCTTTTCTTTACGTGCAATTTTACTTACTTTACCCGTTGCTGAAGCGTTGTAGACTGTATTGTTGCTTTTACTACCATCGGGATAAATTTGTCCTCTTCCTCTATTACCACCCACATATATGGGATATTTCAGGAAGTGAGCTGCTTTATTAGTAGCGGGATTTGGTGAAAGGATGGGAAACACAATTTCACTATATTTTTGACCAGGAATAGGACCTATTATTATAATATTTTTTTGATTGGGACGATAGTTCTGAAAATAAAGATCACCTATTTTTTCCTTAATCTCAGGATAAATACGATCCGGAGGAGCTAATTCAAAACCTTCGGGTAAAATAAGAACAGCTCCTACATTTAAAGTTCCTTTCTTGCCATTAGCAAGAACTTGTTTTATTTGCTTATCATAGGGTATTTTAACAACTGCTTCAAAAACGGTATCAGGAAGCACAGACTGTGGAACTTCAATCTCCACAGGTTTTTTAGCCAAATGACAATTGGCACATACAATACGTCCAGTTGCTTCTCGAGGATTTTCATAACCTTGCTGTGCGAAAATGGGGTATGCATTTGCAATAGATGCCCGAGTCATTACATCGATCATTATTAAGACGGATATTGATTGAGTTATCCACTTTTTTACCCAGTCATCATAAGTTTTTCTATTTTGCATGGTTCAATTTTTTGTTGCAATTCTTTTATTTAAAATAAATAGTAGTAGGTAACTATCATAGTTACCTGCCTGCAATTCTGCTACTATATTAAACCTAAAGCTAAAAAATAAGAAGTATCGCCCTAAAAAAAGTAAAAAAGGTGGGGACTATTTGTTATTCACTCATTGAGTGATAAATCACTACAAGTGAAGGAGATATACGATTCAAACGACGGAAGATCCAATATTTGAAAATTGTGTCTGAGATGACTGGAAAAGTTGAAACAAGAACAGATATTATTCGTTCGTTATGGGCAAATCCATAATTTTCGAAGATTAAATTGATGATCAGTTCCCAACCATGGGGCGAATGAAACCCAATACATAGATCGCTTGCTAAAAGAATTAAAAAAGCTTTCATTGTATCGCTTAAGCTATAGAAGACTTCTTGGATCCAAGAATTGAGAATGCCAAGTCTCTTCTTACCCAGAATGAGACAAACAATTAGAACAACAAAACTTATTATATTTCCTAATAAATGTGAGATAACTTGGATTCAATCTTGATTATATATTTTGACCGATTGGATCATTTTTTTCTGCATCTCTACACGAATATCTTGTGAATGCAGTTCCGAATAATCCTCCATCATTATTTCTAACAGGAATAGTTCTTTTATTTTCTCAAATTTGTCTACAACGCTTTCTTCTTGTAAATAATCAAATTTTTTTTTCGATTGACTAGTATTCCACCAATTTGTAACCCAAGATTCCAAACCGTTCTGTAATGAAATTGAAATTGCCCAAGGCAATACTATTAAACATGTAAGATATTGTAGAGAAGCTAATGTTTTATATTTGGTGACTTCCAATTTGTGAATCGTTAACGAATTCGATTGGCCCGTTAGCTCTGTCCAAAATCTGAACAAAGTACGAATTATAGAACGAGGTATGAGATTCATAAAATGATCTTATGCGTAATTCTTCGAAATATCTTTCGGATGAGGGATAGTTTATTCGGAGGGAGAAGTGGAGTAAAAAAGGAAGGATCAATCCTTAAAATCGCTTTGATCTGGACTCATTTTCTATTTATTGTTTTCTTTTTTAACTCTTGACCCGTAGAATCGCTTCAATTCGAGCGGCAAATAAATTGAAGTTTAAGTCTAATAATACCAAATTTGTACTCTTTGGTACATATAGCAGATCAAATAATTTCGGGCACATATGTAAAAAAAGTGTAAAAAACTAGAGGCATTTACTTCATTGTATTCTTTTGAGATGTTATATCCGTATTTATTAGACCTTTTGTCCCTATCTAATAGATAAAGAATGATATCGAGTGTTTGCGAACTGCCGAAGAATACCGATATGCTTCTATAAGTAACATTTCGTGTTGGTGTAAATAAACTGACTATACTTCCCCTCTAGACAAATGTTATGTCAAACTTTTTTTGGTATCTACTAATATGAGATCTATCCATTTGTATATTATAAAAGAGGACTTTCCCCCCATTTCAAAATCCTTCAATGGATACGCGCAAAAAACGGGCTAATTCGGTAGCTTTCTGTTCCATTTCACGCAGGGTCAAATTTTCTTCAGTACGAGTTAAGGGGATGTCTTGTTGGCCCTTTATTTCCATATAAAGAACACGACGAGGAAAAATACCTTCTTGAACTTCCATCTTGATCGCCTAAATATCCTTAATAAGAAATTGGAGGAAAATACGGCGATTTCTTCCGGGAAATCCCCAATGAAAAAGGCATACAATTCCTTCTTTTTCATCAAACTTATTATAGCCACTACCCACATTGCACAAAATAGTGCACCACAAATAAGAGCTAATAAAGAGACCTGCAATCCCATAAAAACACATCACAATTCCTTGTGGAACAAAAAGTATTTGCTGAGATGGCAATAAGGGTATCAGGTTCCTACCGAGGTAACTTGAAATTCCGACCACAAAAAATCCTAGTGAACCCAAAAAGAGGAGACAAGAAAAAAACAAATTGCTTATTTTTCGAGACCCTGTTATGGGTTCTATCCAGAGCCATTTGGATCGACGATTCATAACAAATTACGTCCTATTTAATTCGAGGGATTGAACAAATTTTCACTCCCACCCCGAAGTCATTCTCATAAATTGGCTATATTAATAAACTAGCCATATACATATAAGCATTTTTTAATAGTATATATCTATAACGATTCTATTATTCTTCTTTTCCCATGTTCTTTTTTTGTCTGTGCTTTTTTTTAGCATGGAAATTTTGTCCTTAACTTATTGATTATCAAAATGATACTTCATTGTATCATTCAAATGAAAATATCAATCTCTATATTGAAATGTCTATATACACATATTTTGAAGTATAAGTAAGAAAGATTTATTCTTTCACACAAGGGTCTGTATACTATGTATTGTACATATTATACCATATACATTTACATTCTATCCATAGATTGTTATTTATCATATATGAATAGATCTAAATAAAGAGAAATATCTATTTAGATCTATTTAGTAAGGTTTTATCTTATATTAGAAAAAATAAATATATATAGGTATATATATATTGATCAAATTCATAGAATTTTGTCATTTTGAATATAGAAATAAAGAAAACCATTGTAATTGCTAGAAAAAACAAGCCCACCAAAGCCATGAAAAAAGAGGGTAAGTTGTTCATTATTATATCAAAAGTATATTAAATAGTCTTTTTTTCTATTACAAAGATAGATTATAAGATCAAATGAGTGATAGGACCAAATAAGTGGGCATGCCTTTCTTTGTAAAATACCTAATTCATTAGTTCTTTTGTAAAGTAATTTATTACTTTAGTTTGTTTGATACAAAACAAATGGGACCAATTTCCACATTGTATATTGGTACATATAAATGATAGAATATATCCGCTTCTCAATTCTATATTTTGAAACTCTTCTATTAATAGATGTTCATCTTTAAGACAAAGGTCTAACTCCATAGCATAATCTTCTCTAATGCGAGAAAGTTACATAGTGTCTAGTTTTTTAGATAAAGGGGTATTTTCATGGGTTTGCATTAGTATCATTTCCAGACCATCGTGTTGAATGATCCTAGCTAGTTAATTGCTATGCATATAATGCATACAACTCTAGGTTTTGGATGGGCCGATTCAATGGCTCTTTATGAGTTAGCAGTCTTCGATCCATCCGATCGTATTCTTGATCCAATGTGGAGACAAGGTATGTTCGTTATACCTTTTATGACTCGTTTAGGAATAAAAGATTCATGGGGTGGAGGAGTATAACTAGAGAAACTATATCTAATCCAGGTATTTGGAGTTATGAAGGTGTGGTCAGGGCACATATTGTGTTTTTTGGCTTGTGCTTTTAAACAACTATCTAGCATTGTGTATATTGGGATCTAGACGTATTATGTGATTCTCGTACAAGAAAACCTTCTTTAGATTTGCCTAATATTTTTGGAATTCATTTATTCCTCTCAGGAGCAGCTTGTTTCGAATTCAAATCATTTCATGTAACTGGTTTCTATGGCCCTGGAATATGGGTGTTTGATCCTTATGGACTAACTAGAAAAATACAACGTGTAAATCCGGCATGGGGAGCTGAAGGTTTTGATCCTTTTGTTCTGGGAGGAATAGCTTCTCATCATATTATAGCAGGTATATTAGGTATATTAGCATGTCTATTCCATCTCAATGTTTTTCCTCCCCAACATCTATACAAAGGATTATGTATGGGGAATATTGAAGCTGTCCAATCCATCATTATTGCTGTTGTGTTTTTTGTAGCTTTCATTGTGGCCGAAACAATGTGGTATGGTTCTGCAACCACTCCGATCGAATTATTTGGTCCTGCTCGTTACCAATGGGATTAGGGATACTTCCAACAAGAAATAGATCGATGGGTTCATGCCGGTCTAGCTAAAATTCTAAGTATATCTGAAGCTTGGTCAAAAATTCCTAAAAAACTTGCTTTTTATGATTACATTGGGAATAATCCAGCTAAAGGGGGGTTATTCAGGGCGGGTGCAATGGAAAATGGAGATGGAATTTATTTTGGTTGGTTAGGACACCCTATTTTCAAAGATAATAAAGGATATGAGCTTTTTGTATGTCGTATGCCTACCTTTTTCAAAACATTCCCAGTCATTCTAGCAGATGAAGAAGGAATTGTGAAAATTGATGTTCCTTTTAGGAGAGAAAAATCCAAATATAGTGTGGAACAAGTAGGTGTAAACTGTTAACTTCTATGGTGGTGAACTTGATGGAGTTCATTTTGGTGATCCTTCTATAGTCAAAAATATGCTAGACGTGCCCAATTAGGTGAAATTTTTGAGTTAGATCGTGCTACTTTGAAATTAGATGGTTTTTTTTGGAGTAGCCTAAGGGGTTGGTTTACTTTTGGGCATGCTACATTTGCTCTTCTTTTCCTTTTTGGACATATTTTGCATGGTGCTAGAACTCTATTTTGAGAATTTTTTGCTGGTATTGATACGGACTTGGATGCTCAAGTAGAATTTGGGGCATTCCAAAAACTGGGAGATCCAACTACTAAAAGACAAGTGGTATAATATGGTATTGCTCCATTCATTAATGCAATATTGAGATTTTGAATCTCAGGAATCAAAATCTTTTGATTCCACTTTTTTATGGAGAATTTTGTAATTAGTACGAAATCTATCTCTATTAATTGTAAACTACGATCGAATCTATGGAAGCATTGGTTTATACATTCCTTTTGGTGTCAACCTTAGGGATCATTTTTTTTTCTATTTTCTTTTGAGAACCCCCCAAACTTCCAGATAGAGGGGGAAAATAATTTATTTTTCAAATCCTCGTTCTTACTTATAATAAAAAAGTTGCCTTCCCCATTAGCAAGGTCATTTTTTTTCAACTAATACTCATGTTCTTCAAAAGGATCTCAAAGTTGTTCAGAAGGTTACCCAAACTCAGTGTATGGGGCATAACCAGTAAAACTAACAAGTAAACAAGATATGGAGATAGCGACTAAGGTTGGAGTTTCCATTGGTAGGTAATCCTATGTATGTATATATGCATAATAGTATACAAAGTGAATTAGATCTCAACAAATACTATTGTTTTTATGGCTGCATAGACCATTGATGATACTTCCAAAACTAGACCAATACAAACTATTGTAGGAAATTATTTAAAACCACTTAATACAAAATCTGGTAAAGTTGCTCCGAGATGGGGAACTACTCCTTTTATGGGTATTGCAATGGCTCTATTTGCAATATTCTTATGCATTATTCTGGAGATTTATAATTCTTCCATTTTATTAGATAAAATTCCAGTTAGTTGGGGCTAGAAAAACTAGAAAATCCGCCCGAATCTCGAGTTCATCCAAAAGAAAAAGAATTAAGAAAGATTTTTTTTTGAATAGCTTTCATTTTTAGGTTATTACATTCTGGTAGTTTGACCATGTAATTACTTTTATCTAAAGATGTTTAAAATTTTGGGTGTGTGACTTGTTAAAATTGATCTCTATTCTAGTATAGAAAACCGGTCTGTTGTCTTCATAAAAAAAGGATGGTCCTTCCACCTCGTTAGATGTTGGTCTAATAGTTAATATCTGGAGCATGAGGTAATATATTCAAGAAAATTTGAACTATGGTTTATGCCTGTTTTTGAGACCTCGTGACCAAGCTTCTTAATAACTAAAAAAACTATGATAATAAATTAAGGGATCTCTCTTCCTTTTTATACTAATGATGACTAAAGAATGAGATAGTATTTCATTTTCTTTAGTTAGTCTATTTAATTAAGTAAGTAAGAATGAAATGGAAAGGTTATAACCCATAAAACCTTTCGAGTATTCAAAAAATCATCGGGGTGAAATGAAAATCTTAGGTTTAGATTTATTCATCTATTGAGATCTCGACAAGATAATTCCTATTGATCATCAATACTAATTGTTTTCTAGGTGATTTATATCACTAATAGGATAAAAGATCGTTCAAAAGGCCTATAGCGATTTATTTTGCATAACAATGAGCCAACTTGAAATTTGAGCATTATCACTATCAAGTTTATTTTTCTTCTTATTGTAGGAAATCATGGATTATTGTGAATCCTCTTCCTTTGTACAAATAAATGAAATATCAAATATTTTGGTATTTTACAAACCATGTACTTTTTTCAAAAAATTATTTGGGTGTTCTTGTTTAAGCCGTATGAAAGGAAATTTTCATTTACAGTTTTCAAAGGGGGAATTTGAGTTTACCTATCTCAATAAAGTATACGATTGGTTCAAACATCATCTCGAGATTCAGGTGATTGTGGATGATATGAATAGTAAATATGTTCCTCATGTGAAAATATTTTATTTCCTAGGGGGAATCAGACTGACTTCTTTTTTGGTACAAGTAGCTACCGGTTTTGCTATGACTTTTTGCTGCCGTCCCACCGTTCTAGAAGCTTTCGCCTCTATTCAATACATAATGACTGAAGTGAACTTTGGTTGGCTAATCCAATCGGTCCATCGGTGGTCAAAAAGTATGATGGTTTTAATGATGATCTTACATGTATTTTGCGTCTATTTAACAAGTGGATTAAAAAAACCTCACAAATTGACTTGCGTTATGGGTGTAATTCTAGCTGTATTAATTGTATCTTTCGGTGTAACTAGTTATTCTTTTCCTTGGGATCAAATTGGTTATTGGGAAGTCAAAATTTTAATCGGTGTGCTTGAGGCCATTCTGTTAATAGGAGCTCTTTTGGTAGAGTTATTACACAGAAGTGTTAGTGTGGGTCAATCTACCTTGACTCCTTTTTATAGTTTACACACTTTCATATTACCCCTTCTTACTATTGTATTTATGTTAATGCACTTTCTAATAATCTGCAAGTAAGGTATTTTAGGTCCTTTATAGAAAGGAAATATACATTTTCAATCAGTATTCAAAACCTATTATTTTATGATATATCATTGCCACGAATATTTCTTATTGAAAATAGGGAAATAAGAAAGCATGTTTCTCAGATTTCTCCTTTCAATTTTGAAGTATTATTTATTTAATATAAAGAATTGAAGTAGATACTCATCTCAGATGGAGAAAATGGATTATGGGAGTTTGTGACCTAAACTATTGGTTAGGTTGTGCAGATCAATTTTAGGATCTGCCATATAAAGATTCATCATGAAATGTGTCTCTGTCCTAAGTTTCTTTCCAAAAAATAGGAATTTTAGAACCTAGGTAAAAGGCGAGCACTTTGTTGTGTTCCAAGAGAGTTATTTCTATCATCGAATCCGAATTAGGATCCGTGAGATCTAGGTAATAGTAATAACATATCATAAGTCTAATTTATTACTTCAATTTTTGTTTCCTTTTCATAGTATGAAAATACATGCATTTCCCTTCCATTTCAATAGGGTAAACTATTGGAGTAAAAGAAGGGGTCTAAAGAAGGAAAAAGGCTAGATCAGTAAGAAGTGAATACCTTGTATGCAAAAAAAATTTGTGGCAGTCGAGATGAGCACATATTACAAGGAATAAGATGATCCAAAAGGCATATTGATCATGATCTAATTTGTGAGCTTACCTGGGTACTAGGCATATGAAACAATAAAATTATGAATTTTATATGGATCTTCTTAGTTATACTTATTCTAACAATACATCATTCATTATTTTTATTTCAATTATTGCTCAAGCCGGATGATCCAAATTTACATATCTAGTTCTTTCGGGGGATAGATTCATAATAATCTACTTATCCCAATAACAAAGAAACCTGACTTGAATGATCTTGTATTAAGGGATAAATTAGTTATAAAGGCATGAGACATAATTATTATGGCGAGCCCGCTTGGCGCAATGATCTCTTATATATTTTTCTAGTAGTTATTTTTGGTACTATTGCATATACCGTAGGTTTAGCAGTTCTAGAACCATCAATGATTGGTGAACCAACAAATCCATTTGCAACTCCTTTGGAAATATTACCCAAATGGTATTTTTTCCCTATATTTTAAATACTTTTTATAGTACTTAATAAATTTTTAGGTGTCCTTTTAATGGCTTCAGTTCCTGCAAGACTATTGACAGTCCCTTTCTTGGAGAATGTGAATCTATTTTAAATCCATTTCACCATCTAGTAGCTACAACAGTATTCTTAATCGGTACCGCACTAGCTCTTTGGTTAGGTATTGGGGCAATGTTACCTATCGATGAATCTTTAACTCTAGGTATTTTCCAATTTGATATAATTTAGAATATCTTAATATAGGAGAGGAGGGAAATATTTTGTTTATATATCTCGGGAGTAGTTGCTTTAAGACAAATGGTCTCTCCCTAGATATATATTTTTGAATAAGATATTTTCTAATATTGTTATAAAATGGTCAAATATTTCTTCCAATTACTCTCCATAATAACTTAAAAGAAAGGAATGAATGGATAGATTCAATAGAACTATTTATTGAGAAATCCAAACCGGATTTCCCAGGGAATCAATTCCAATATTTTGCATAAATTCCAATATTTCTTTCACAAATTGTTCCCCAAGTTGTTTGATTTTTATTAAATATTCTTGC
This sequence comes from Sequoiadendron giganteum, assembly GCA_007115665.2. Taxonomy (NCBI): domain Eukaryota; kingdom Viridiplantae; phylum Streptophyta; class Pinopsida; order Cupressales; family Cupressaceae; genus Sequoiadendron; species Sequoiadendron giganteum. The sequence goes on along the minus strand of CM021100.1, from coordinate 489,882,534 downwards.
ATGTAATTTGAGAGGTCTGATATTGTATTTATATTGGCCTTTTTGAGGCAGTTATATACACTAGTAGAGAAGTTTAATTGGTCAATATACATTATATCAAAATCCATTCTCTTCGTATCAGTCGATATATGCGAAATAGGTAAGGAAGGAGTAATATTGTCGCTTAGGCTATTTGTTCCATTGATGTTCTCTTCCTTTGCATTCAAAAAGGGAAGGAAAAAATCAATCAAATTCTAAGACGCTTCATAAAGTGCTTCTTTAGGCGCTAATCCTCCATTCGTCCATATTTCAAGAAATAGAATTTCTTGTATCTAATTTTTGCTCCAGTAGGAGTGAATACTGTAATTGAAATTTTGAACAGGGACAAAGGAAGCATCTATAGGAAAAAATTCCTCCTTAGAATTGTACTTATTTAGATTTTGAATAATATATCCATGACCTTTTTCAGTTTGTAACGATATATCTAAGGTAATTGATTTGTTTATGTTAGCTATATGTTGTGTAGTACCAATTATTATCATAGAAGGTGGTAACATTATATCTTGAGGGGTTACTTTTTTTGGTCCGACAACATGGATACATCCTTCTCAAATTCTGTACACATCACTTCGAAGTACAATTTCTTTCAGATTCATCAAAATTTCATGTATTGATTCTTCAATACCTACTATCATGGAATATTTGTTTGATATATTTGTCAATTAGGCACGTGTGATACATGTTCCTTCTACTTCTCTGAGTAAAAATCTTCGTATTGTGCTGCCTATTCTATTAGCTTGACCTTTGTGAAGTGGAGATAGAGTGAAACAACCATAATTAAAGCGCTTATTCTTTGTTCTAAATTCCACGGACTTCAATTCTGGTATCTTAATTGAGACTGCTATTTTATTCTGATTCATAATATTATTGAAATAAATAATTTAATCATTTCTTTCTCTTTCAATTTATTCAATTCTTACACACGTCTCCTTTTGGGAGGTCTACATCCGTTATGTGGCATAGGAGTTCCATCACGTACATAACTTAATTGTATACCACTTTTAACAATGGCTCGTAATGTTGTTTATCTCCCCAGACCAAGGCCACTTATCATAACTTCGGCTTCTTTCCTTGATTTACTAAGGTATGAACAACATTTGCTGCTGCAGTTTGAGCAGCAAATGGTGAACATCTTTTTGTACCTTTAAATCCACAAGCACCTACAAAAGACCAAGAAACCGCTTGCCCTCATGTATCTATAATAGTAGCAATGGTATTGCGAAAAATTCCTCAAACATATGTAACGCCTCACCACGCAACCCTAGAGGAAGTTGCATTTAACTACTTAAACAAAATAATTTATTATTTTAAAGTATAATTAATAAGCAAGTTCGCTAAATTATGCCAACAACCTCTAAGATTATGATACAAGGGTTAAATAGAACCCAAACAAAAAACATGATTTAAACCATGTCATTTAATTGATTAATAAATTAAGCACATACATTCCAATGAAATGATTTACATCAAGCAAAGAGATAACTTTCCATTGCATTAATCCATCATTAAATATTGAATTACAAAAGATTACAACACTCATTCCCTGAATGAGGCAAGTCCAATAACATAATGAGATTACAATTACAACTTCCACCTCGATAACAACTAAGGGGCAAAATAATACGAAAGCACTAAAATGCAATATAGCAAGAACTGATACCGAAAGCAACGAGTTCTCCAACTGGAAGTCTCGTCCACATGAACATGAAGATGAACCCAACGGATTTAGGTGCATGCCACCGAGCCAAGTGGAACCCAAAGGCCGACCCCCCGTGCTAGGAGATAGTAACTAGGAATCCTAGTCAAGACAATCTACCTCTAGACACAGGCTAACATAACTGAACCAAACTGAAACATCCAATCACATGAGCCTCACAAGTACTTCCCATTGTACAACTTGGAAACAACATAAGTACAACACCACATGATCACATTGCTTCCACGAATAAAGTAGAAAAAGCATGTTACAAGAACCATACCGCATAATCAAACACCAATCATGGTCACATCAGGTATGTTACAGAAACCATACCCACAATAAACAAGTACCAACTATGGTCACACAAAGTGCCATCAAACATCACATCATGAGTTACCCACACCGATTGTCAAGATGGTGGCCCTAACCGATCATTGGACCTCATACCTACTAGAGCACAAGCAAAGGTTAACTATTGTCCTAGATAGAGTGTCATCGCACAGCTCGTCATGAGTTACCCAACGGATCATAAGGAAGGTAACCCAAACCGACCCTCGGCCCTCACACTTACTAATGCGGAGCCAAATACCTTTTGTACAGACAAGATAGATGACCTTGCCATCCCATGGCCTTCTCACTCATCCCAAGTCTAAACAAGCCCTTGCGCCTATGAGTGAGGGATACTTATCTTTTTAGTGTGAAGTACTACCCAACTCTATGTATATTAATTTAGTTATCACTTAATTATACCACTTCCGAAGGTTACCCAATCTTACCTCTTCCGGGCTCTGGCCCCAAACGGAAGGCACTCTTCTACTTAACAACACACATATAACATCCAAACATCAAGAGTACAAAGTGCAACAAACAAGGTATTACAGCCACTCCTTTCTCAGGATGCAACCTATGTTCAAAACCCTCTCCAAACACTGGAGGTAACAAGGTAACAAATCTACTCCTGACTGCTCCTAAGAAGGAGACACTCATAACAAAATCCACTCCTTTCTTAGGAGGTGACAAAGATAAAACCACTCCAACATAGGAGGCACTAACCACAAAACAAGGTCACTCCTTACAAGGAGACATGGATCCCATAATCTGCTCCTAAACCAAGGAGATACAAAACATACTCATTCATAGAAACCGAGTAATAATAGATAACTTCACATGCACCACCCAAGAAATACAAAATAGGTTGACATAAGAAACGACAACCACTAAACGGAAAACTCAACTGAAAGCTTTGTCCAATGTAAAGACTCAATTTCCAAATGATGACAAGAATCAGATAAAAGTCAAACAAGAATTAAATCTACTTTGGATATTCTAAATCCATGTCCTCATGCTAACATTTAGGAATTTATTGCATTATATAAACCGATACCAAATACGTCTTATCCAGACATGGGAGAAAGTTAATATTTAATACTTAATATCCTAATTGCATTTCATTAATAATAAAATAATCAATTGATTCTACTAATCAAAACACCATAACTTGAAGTAATCGTTTCCACATTTCAATACAGCCATTCTTAAACAAACATTTAACTTGATCTGAAAACGTATTATTTTAATACAAAACTATTCTCCCTTAAAATCAGGTGTTAAAATAAAACAATGATGTAATTCAAGTTAATTATATTCCATTTCCTCAATTAGATTTAACTCATGCCAACAGAAAAACAATAATTTCCTATGCATTTTAAATTTATTCCATAACTATACATATATCCATTTAAATAAAGATTCAATTCATCTAAATAATATTATAATATTATGCAATATAATATTAATAATTAATAATATATATTATTCTTAAAATAACACATATTATTATATTAACATCATATTGTAATAATAATATTATATACATAAATATAAATATATATATTAATATTATAATATAATAATATAAAAATTATATATATTATAATATTAAAACATATATTAATAATATATATTTTTTTTAATTATAAAAAAAAAATGAAGTTCCCATTTTGTTTTGCGAGCCGATCAATGGATGGCTGCCTAAGTTTCAATCCGCGGTTTGCAATGGAGAGCCGCGCACCCCACAGGGTCAGCCGACTGTGTTCACACATAGCCGACCCCCATTAATGGGGGCGGTGACTATGTGTGAGCAGAGCCGTCCGCACCCATGTGGGTGGCGACTGCCGAGCAGGAAGGGGAGTGGGGGAGGGGCATGCTGGGTGTGGCTCCCTCTACTTGCCTCCCATGGGGCATGTCAAGGGTTGAGCCCCCAGCCGCCTCCCATTAATTTTTTTTTTTTATAAATTTCCATTAACCCTAAAAAGCGACCTAAATTCTTTATGAAAAAAAAATGCGATTTAAAAGATAAATGAAATCCACGCAAAATAAATTACGTTTTCCAAAACATTTGATAATAATTTTATTTATTTTTAGCATTAATATATGCATATGTATATATGTATATATATATACCTTTAATGTAGACATATATGCGTTTTTGGTTTAAAAAACAAAATTAATTGAGAAAACCAGAATGATAAGAATTGAAGAACAATGAATTACATTTAAAAACATCATTTTCTTGGAAACAATTTAAATCTAAAAGGGTCTTTATACAATTTTGAAGAACAAAATTTCAACCTTGATTTAATTGTATTCAAACAACAAAATTCAAAATTCAAAATTTCAAACAAGCATTTAAAGATTTGAGCTTGGTTTTTTTCTTTGAGTTTGAGGAGGTCCAGATGATGCCAAGCTTCCCACCTTGCTTCCAAATCCAGCCCCACAAATTTTCACAAACCCAATCCAAAAACCCACAAAGTTGAAGAATTCTTCCACTCAGTAATTCAATCTTTCTCAAAAAACTTCAAGATCCAAAAATTGAAGCAAAATTTCGAAACATAAGGATTTTTCCCTAAATCCTTCAACCACCATCATAAATTCTCTAAAACAGAAAATTAGAAAATATCTAATTTTTGAATAATTTTAATTTTCAAATTCCAAAATATCTCATATTTTCCAATTTTTGAATGCAATTTTCAAATTTGACTTCCTAAAACATTTTCTTTGATTTTTTTGAATTTTCAAATTTCCAATTTCAAAAATTAAATCAACAACTTCAACAAAGATAAATTAACTTCTTTCAACCAAATAAATCTAATCAATTAATAAATAGATTTAATCAAAGATTAAATTATTTATTAATTAAATTAAATTCACAATAAAATAAATTATATTTCATCATAATTCCAGAACACAATAATCCACAACTTAATTACATTAAGCTATTTAAATCACCCAATTCAATTTGCAATTAAATACCGAAGAGGGGGAAATGATAATCAAAACCGTACAACCTGACAAAACCAGACGACACACAAGACTAGGGTGACGACTCAACAAAGAAACCTAGCTACTATCTCCCAATCGAATACCGTTAGGCATGGACACGCTCAAACCTGTGAAACCAGGTGGAGTCGATGTCATGTATCTATCAACTTGCAATTTAAGTAAACAACCACATGTAATATAAATAGCATAAAATACACACCGTGAAGAGGAAATCACGAGATCATAAGCCACTCACAAGCGAGTGATGCGATACCGTCCTCTTCACCACTACACTGCAAATAACTGACAATTCTAACATGCTAATATAATTCAAGGCATAATCATCACTAATTCAAATATCCATTTTGTTAATCCAAAACATGCCAATAGATAACATCATATTAAAATATCATCACATCAAAGATTACATTAACGTTGCTTTATAGATAGCGACCAAAAGAAGCCAAGTACCATAATCAAGGTACAAACATGAAGTACAACATAACATAATAGAACACTATTCAACCAAAATGCAAAATGGAGGGGTATTACAGCATAAATAACTCCTTTCAGTATTCGATGTTTAGTTTTACGTGGCAAAAATCTTCTTGTAGCTCTACATGGCAAATATTTTCTTCTAGCTTTTGACACAATTTTTTTTGTATTTTTCACACAACACAAATCTTCTTATAATTTTTCATCAATTTTTATATTTCAATTAGTAAAAAAAAATATTATATATATATATATATATATTTATAATATAGAAATATATATATATATTTCTATATTATAATTAAAATTGGCTACCGAAATTTATTTTAGAATTCATATCTTGATATACAATAGTAATAGAAATTATCCCTATTTTTGTTTATGCCTTGGATTGTAACAAATTACAAGAAGGCATTTCTGTCTATGAATTAGGTGACACTTTTCGTAAATTTTGCGAATAGAAGCACAAATTTGCATGTTTTTGGGCCTTTATTTAATGCTAAAATCTTGTTTTTTTTAATCGATTTAATGGGCCTCAAAATTCATCGGGAGCAGGTAGAAAGTTATCGTTATCATTTCATTTGATGAAATATCTATATATTATATGTGCTTTGCTTAAATCGTACAGAGGTAATTCAACTCTCACTCTATCTCTCGGTACTATTTGTATTGTTTGATATCTCATTTTACCCGATACAACCATTAAAATCAACATATCATTATCTAGGTAGACTATAAACATACCATTAGGATATGTTGTTCTAACTACACCCTCACGAATGACAAAATGCTTTTGGTACCCATTCGAACTAGACTCATTTTTTTTTGTAGTGGATAGTTATTAATTATTACATTTCTAAAAGAGGAATTAAATTTCATTATGTTTAAAACTAGACTCCATTTTTTTGTAGTGGATAGTTTTTAATTATTAAATTTCTAAAAGAGGAATAATTTTTCATTATGTTTAAAACTAGACTCCTTTTTTTTGTAGTGGATAGTTTTTAATTATTACATTTCTAAAAGAGGAATAAAAATTTCATTATGTTTAAATAAAATAAATTTAACATAACAAAAATAATAAAAAAGAAAGAATTTGTTTCTTTTTTTTGATAAATTCAATAGCTTTTCTTTGATAGCCAAATTGCTGACACTGAATAATATTCAGTATTCAGTGAATATCATGAAGAACCTCTTTTGTCAATATTATTTTAACGATATTCCAATATTGGACGCAAAAATACATGGCTCTTCAGCTATTTACTTTTTGTTTTGGAGTTACCATAAAATACATAATAATTCCCCTCCTATTTTTTTTGTCAAGCTTCTCGATCAGTCATTATTCCTTGCGAAGTAGAAAGGATTGCAATCCTGATTCCACCTAAAAATTTAGGAATCTCTCGAGAATTTGAATAGATTCTCAAACCAGGTTTTCTAATGCACTTTGAAGTGATTATATATCTCTTTTGCGTCCTTCACCTAGATTTTGAAGTTAAAACAAAAAAATATTTTTTACCTTCTCGATGTTCCCTAACATCTTCTATAAAACCTTCTTGTAGTAGAATCCTTGTGATGTTCACGGTAATAGTAGTAGTTGCCACTCAAACTATTTTTTTTTTTACCATGTCAGCATTTCTTATATAAGTCATTAGATTAGCAATAGTATCGTTACCCATGACAAACTAATTCTTAGGAATTTATAAGTCATCAGATCGTATTATCATTCCATCACTATGTTTAAGTTCTTTACATGTACGTATAACTATGGCTCTAACTATTTCTGATTCTTGTAGAGGCGTATTAGGTGCTGCTTCTTTAATTATAGCGATGATAATATCACCTATATTAGCGGTGTTATGATTACTTGCTCCTAGTAGTCTAATACACATTAATTTTCGGGCTCCACTGTTGTCTGCTACATTCAAGTAAGTTTGGGACTCAATCATTTTTCCTCCAAAAGAATTGTTGCCTCGGCAGAAAAAAGTATTTCTTATCAATTAAATAATCTTTTTCTACCAGAAATATCTCTTTGGTTCGGCATTATTTATGCGAACTAGTAATAAATTTAGTATGTATAGGCATTTTATCTGCAATGATTTGAAAAGATGCTCTAGCTATAGTCTCAGATACTCCACTTATTTCATAAAGTATTCGACCTGGTTTCACGATGGATACCCATTATTCTAGAGATCCCTTGGCTTTCCCAGAACCCATACATATTTTTGCAGGTCTCGTTCTAATAGGTTTTTCGGGAAATATACGTATCCATATTTTTGTGCCATGACGAGCATAATGAGTAATTGCTCATCCGCCTACTTCTACCTACCTAGATATGATCCAAATAGGTTCCAATGCCTAAAGAGCGAATCTACCAAAACAAATGCGATTTCCCCGAGAAGATACTCCCTTGATTCTTCCCCTATGTTGGTGACGAATTTTTTTTCTTTTTGGGTTCTAGTCGATGGTTGTCTAATACTATTTGAATCCCATCTCTATTTCAGAAGCGGATGTGAAATTTTCTTCTCATTCGGCTCCTTGGGAAGAATCTATGGCCAAATTTGATATGAAATATTGAGATCCTCTATTATATAGAAATAAATATGTATTTACTCATTACACATATCATATACATATAATTTGAGGATACAAATACCTCTTTTATTATATATCGGTACTTCCCAATAAGTATCTTACAGGCGAATATTTACTCTTTCAATATTTGGGGTAGACTTATGGACTCCAATGAAATTAATTCTTTATTGGTTTATTTTGCCATCCTTTCCAATGAATGACTAAGATTTTTATATGATCTTATGTAGTCATAGGTTCCATCATTTCCATAGCTTTCAAATGGCTGCTTAGGTTTACCCTTTGCAATGGAGCTCTTATTTATATTTCTTGGAAGAATCAATTTTTTTTTTCACTCATAAACTGACCGAATATAAATAATCAGGATAATTCTTATGCTCTATCGCACTGCTCTTTGGGGTTATTTATGAACCATACAATACTATAAGAAATAAGATTTCATTTTATCTTTTTCTCCTTCCTCCACTTTTTCTTTTCTTGCATTACCAAAGACTCTTTCTTCGCTATACCAGAGATATAGGTTTATCTTTTCGTCTAAAAAAGTCTTTCATTTATTTGATATAACTATCTATATTTAAATAACTATCTTACTGGGTCCTAGTAATTAATAAAAACAAATATACTAGAGACCAATTTTTTTTTAATTTGAAGTTCTCTATAATTTTAGAAAAGAAGGCAACAACTTGATCTCAACGAGTCGCGCACTAAGCATAGCACTGTTCCAAGATATTTAATTCTTTTCATTTGATCTTATAGAATTTAAGATTTATATTATAGAAGGATATTTCTCATCTTAAACAAAGATCCAAATTTTGATCCCTAATACTCCACAGACGGTTTGAACCGCATAATAACAATAATCAATTTTAGCTCGAAGGGTCTATAGGGGCACTCTACCTTGCATAGACGATTCTTTACGAGATCTCTCAATTCCGTTAAGATGACCTTTAATTTGTATTTTAATACCTTCGACATCTACCTTTTCAGCCAGCTCAATAGCTTTTTTCATTATTTTTCTTATTTCAACTCTCTCCTTTAGTTGTAGAGAAATATATTCCGCAAGAATTTTGGGTTCTCTATAAGGTTTCTCAAATTTTTCTATACAAATGACAAGTTCTTTGTTTACAAAATCAAGCATACTTTGTACAATAATATTTTGTACTTCCTTTGTTAATTGCTTAATTTCTTCTTCTTCATCTTTTTCTTCACTCTGTTTTTCTTGACCCTGTTTTTCTTGACCTTGTTTTTCTTCACCCTTTTTTTCTTGGCCCTTTTTTTCTTTACCCTATTTTTCTTTACCCTTTCTTTCTTGGGCCTATTTTTCCATAAAAAAGATGACAAATTCAATATATATTTACCGAAATCAAGTCAATTTGTTTGAGAATCTCTATACATGTAATTCCTCCATAACTAGAATTCATTGAACCTTTGATATGTTGTACATAATTTTCAATGAAATTATATATTCTCTCATCTTCTCGTAGATCCTCAGAATAATCCCTTTCTTCAAACCAAAGGGAACAATGGTTTTGAGTAAAACTAAGTCTAAAACCAAGTGGAATTATTTTGTTTCTCATGCATTTTTTTTTTAATACTTTTTTGCAAGTAGTAGTATATTTACGACATAAATGGATTATGCTTCCATCTATTTGGATATTTTTTTTCTATTTTTTTACCATAATTGAGTTAGAGTCATCGAAATCCTCCAATGTAATACTTATATGACAAGTAGGTTTCTGTATTGGGTAACCGTGTCCCCGAGCTCTAGGTCAAAATCTTTGAAAAATAGGACCTTCATTCACTTCAGTCACAAAGACAAATAAAGAGCCCTTATCTATATTCATATTGTGATATGCATTTGTCGCTGCAGAACAAAGTACTTTTAATATGGGATAACATGCTCTATGAGGCATCCAATTCAGTATTGAAAGTGCCTCCATATAGGTACAACCATGAATTTGATGAGCTACTCTACGTGCTTTATTAGAAGACATATGCACATGTTTAGCTACAACTCGTATTTTTCTAGTTGAAGCCCTATTTATAAATTTCATCTTCATCCTCCATAATGAATTAATGTATATTATTTATATACAACGATACTTTTTTTATTTTTTCTCTCTTTTTTTAATTTTTTTTCTTTTATTTATTTATTTATTTATTTTTTATCATTTTTTGATTTTTTATCCTTTTTCGCATGTCCCTGAAAAATGGAAGCAGGTACAAAATCTCCTAATTTGTGGTTTATCATACCATTTGTTATAAAAATAGGTAAATGCATCTTTCCATTATGAACAACTATGGTATGACCAATCATTGTGGGTATAATGGTAGATCTTCGAGACCGGGTGACTATTATCCTCTTCTCTTTATTGATGTTTAGATCATCTATATTACTCAACAAATCATTAGATATAAAAGTATTTTTTCTTAGTGAACATTCCACAGTTATTAACCTTTATTTTTATTGATAGAAAATAAAAAATGGATTTACGACGATGTTTATTCCTACTTACGTCGATGAACGATTGAAACATCACTATATTTATTTCTTTTCCGACTTTTTCTTCCAAGTGCATTATAGCCCCAAGGGTTCAGGGGTTTTTTTCTGCCAATTGGAGCTCTTCCTTCACCACCCCCATGAGGATGATCCACAACATTCATAACTACTCCTCTTACTTCAGGATGTTTACCCATCCATCATTTGGACCTAGCTTTACTTAAAGTTCTATTTTTCCATTTAACGTTGCCTACTTGTCCAATTGTTGCTGACCAGTTCTCAGATATTAAACGAACCTCCGTAGATGGTAATCTTAATGTGGTTAATCAACCTTCTTTTGCAATCAATTTTATTGCAGCACCCACTACTCTAGCTAATTGTCTGCCTTTTCTGACTTGTACTTCGACATTATGTATACTCATGCCTGATGTTGCAAAACTTAGGACAATTCATTTTGCAGATCTTGTAAAGACAACAAAAAAGACCTTCATTTACTTATAAAGTAAAGTAAAAAGACAGTGCATAAATATAAATGTTAAATTCACAACTCATGAAAATAACTATAAGTAGAATGGACTAAGCACATTGTACAGTAAATGAAAGAAGTTGTGCTATATTCAATAGAAATAGGATATTAATTTTAACAGAAGTAGATCGATTACACACTTGGGTTTTTAGAAATGTGCACAAGAAATTAACCAAGGGTTTCATAATAATAATTCCTCACTTGTAGGAATACATAAGTGTTTTTTCTAATAGATGTGGAATATTCCAAGCAAGGGTTTGATGAGATTAATTTGCAGACATGTGGTCAAAACCCACAAAATTCCTCATCATTTCTCGAGACAATATCATGAGACAATCAACTTTACCAGGTCGTATTTAATCATTTCACCCCAAGAAAACCCGTATTTGGAAAAATAATGCAAGGGTTTTCACAAAAAAGGTGACCATTAAATGGGTTTACCGATTTATGCTCGTATTCACATGGGTTTTTTATAAAAAGGTTAATGCAGACCATTAATCATTTTTTTTAGACATGTGGTTAGAACCCACGAAATTCCTCATCATTTATGGAGACAATATCATGATACAATCGACTTTACTAGGTCGTCTTTAATCATTTAACCCCAAGAAAACCCGTATTTGGAAAAACAATGCAAGGGTTTTCGCAAAAATGGTGTATACTAAATGGGTTTGCTGATTTATACTCGTATTCACATGGGTTTTTTATAAAAAGGTCGATGTAGACCATTAATCATTTTTTGCAGACATATGCAAAAACCCATGAAATTCGCTTATCATTTTTGCAAATGAAATCATGATACAATCAACTTTACCAGGCTAAAAGTGTGCAGAAAAATGAGGAGAGGAAATCATTTAACCCCAAAAAAAGCCATGTGTAAAACACTAGCACCATGACTCAACAAAATCAAATAGCACATGGCTAAAATACATGTAAGAGGAATGATTTATTTCATAAACAAGCAGTAATTATTTTTCAATCATCGAATAAACCCTTCAAGGGTCATGAAAGATGTAGAAGAAAATGATTAACCAGTACCATTGTTTGCATATTCAAAGGAAAATGATGTTTGATGTTACCTTGAGACCAGTTGGCATTCATTTCCATTGTCATGGAGACCAGTTGAATTTCGCTTCCATTGTCGTGAGAACCTTCCAGAGAGCGCATACGGTAAAATGATGGGAAATAATAGGGTGCCCACCAAAAAATGTAGAAGAAAATGATTAACTAGTACCATTGTTTTCATTTTGAAAAGGATAGTTAAAATATACACATACATACACACATATATATATGTATGTATGTGCATACATACACATACATACATACATTCATTGAGAAGATTGATATATATGTTTGTATCCTTTAACTATCCTTTTCAAAATGCAAACAATGGTACTAGTTAATCATTTTCTTCTGCATTTTATTAAATTTTTAAAAGAATGTGTACAATGTGCATACATACATACACACACACACACACACACACACACACACACATATATATGTATGTATGTATGTATGTATGCATATACATACATATATACATACATACATACACATACATACATACATACATTTTGAAAGGAGAATGTTGTTTGTTGTTACCTCTAACCATGGACATACAACTTTATATATACATACATACATACATACATACATGCATACATACATACATGCAATGTGGCCAAAAAAAATAGCACCATGACGCAACAAAACTCAAATAGAACATGGAAAGAATGCATGTAAGAGCAATGATTTATTTCATAAACAAGGAGTAATAATTTTTCAATCATTGAAAAAACCCTTCACGGGTCATGACAGATGCAAAAGAAAATGATTAACCAGTACCATTGTTTGCATTTTCAAAGGATAGTTAAATGAAACAAACATATATATCAATCTTCTCAATGAACAAGAGACAACATACACATAATTTGTAAATGAATGTATAAAACATTCCATAGATTCAGTTACAATTTTAAACACACTACTTAATGTGTGTTTTATAGGTATATATAAATAACATTGTACACATTCTTTTACAAGTTTAATAAGATGCAGAAGAATATGATTAACTAGTACCATTATTTGCACTCCCAAAGGATAGGAACTGGATGGACACATATATATCGATTTGTTGAATGAACAAGAGACACATAATGTAAAATGACAAATAAATGTATGCTAGCTTACTATACGTCCAATGAAAAGTATAAAAATACAAAAAAATGCTAGTCTGTTGTATTGGACAGCCAAAGGAAATGTATTCAAATGCTAGTCTGTTGTTTTGGGCAGCCAATGGAAATGTAGTAAATGATATAAAAGAATTTCTGCAAAACTTAGGAGAATTTGTTTTGCAGATCTTGTAAAGACAACAAAAATGACCTTCACTTACTTATAAATTAAAGTAAAAACACAGTGCATAAATATAAATGTTAAATGCACAACTCATGAAAATAACTATAAGTAGAATGCACTAAGCACATTGTACAGTAAATGAAAGAAGTTGCACTATATTCAACAACAATAGGATATTAATTTTAACAAAACTAGATCGATTACACACTTGGGTTTTCAGAAATGTGCACAAGAAATTAACCAACAGTTTCATAATAATAATTCCTCACTTGTAGGAATACATAAGTGTGTTTTCAGATAGATGTGGAATATTCTAGGCAAGGGTTTCATGAGATTAATTTGCAGACATGTGGGCAAAACCCATGAAATTCCTCATCAATTCTTGAGACAATATCATGAGACAATCAACTTTACTAGGTTGTATTTAATCATTTAACCCCAAGAAAACCCATATTTGGAAAAAAAAAAAGCAAGGGTTTTCACAAAAATGGTGACCATTAAATGGATTTGCTGATTTATGCTCATATTCACATGGGTTTTTTATAAAAAGGTCGATGCGAACCATTAATCATTTTTTGTAGACATGTGGTCAAAACCCATGAAGTTCCTCTTCATTTATGGAGACAATATCATGATACAATCAACTTTACCAGGTCGTATTTAATCATTTAACCACAAGAAAACCTGTATTTGGAAAAACAATGCAAGGGTTTTCGCAAAAATGGTGTATACCAAATGGGTTTGTCGATTTATGCTCATATTCAGATGGGTTTTTTATAAAAAGGTCGATGCAGACCATTAATCATTTTTTGCAGACATGTGCTCAAACCCACAAAATTCCCCTTTCATTTTTGCAGACAAAATCATGATACAATCGACTTTACCATGCTAAAAGCATGTAGCAAAATGAGGAGAGGAAATCAGTTAACCCCAAAAAAACCCATGTGTAAAACACCAGCACCATGACCTAACAAAATCAAATAGCACACTGCAAAAATGCGTGTAAGAGGAATCATTTATTTCATAAACAAGTAGTAATAATTTTTCAATCATTGAATAAACCCTTCACGGGTCATGAAAGATGCAGAAGAAAATGATCAACCAGTACCATTGTTTGCATATTCAAAGGAAAGTGATGTTTGTTGTTACCTGGAGACCAATCAACGTTTGATTCCATCATCATGGAGACCAGTCGACGTTCACTTCCATCATCATGAGAACCTTCCAAAGAGCGTGCATGGTAAAATGATGGGAAATAATGGAGTGCCCACCAAAAAATACATTAGTCATATGCTTAAATCGGGCCCCAAATGAAGATTAATTGGGGTGTAATGTGTTTGGTGTCTAGTGCTAAAGTAAGGAGATTAATATGTAGGAGTGATTTTTAATGGGCACAAAAATGATTTTTTAAGGTGCCAACGTGAATTAGATCCATTGACTTTTGAGCGGATTTGAATGATATAATAGTTTTATTTAAATGTTAATAGTGACACATTTAGGTGTTTTTTTTTTTTAAAATTGGTGGTTATAGCTGGCAGGTATTGAGATGTTAGGTGGCAGGGAGTAGACGACACCTCTAAAAGGTGTCTTTTTGACCTTCTCGCGCATATCCAATGCTCCTGCACTCTACTGAATTTCCCAGAAGCCAAAACCTTAGTTATAAGCTCTTAACTCGTGAGCGAAAAAAACCCATAAAAAAAAAAATTGATTCGACGTACGGTTTAGATTCTATGGTTGCATGAAGTTAGACCTAGCAGATACTGGGTCTTCTCCCCTAGTTCTAAATACTATTTTCTTAATATTAGTCAATTTTAAAAAAAAAAATCTTATGAAAATAGTTATTAGTTTTAAATTATGAATATATATACTTTTATCTCTTATTTATTTAATTTTTAATTCATTTTTTTTAAAGAAAATAAAATCTCTTAAAGTCAACGTGGAAAATATTGAACTTTATAAATTTTAGGAATTATTTTTCATAAAAAGGATTGGTTAAAAAAATTTTGGTGTTAAAAGGTTATATTTATAAGAAATATTTAAAAGGTTATTGGTAACTTTTGTGTAATTTTTTTTTTTTATTGAATTTGAATAATTAATATATTTAATATTCTTATAATCTAATATTAGAATTGTAACTTTATATTTTAAATTTAATTCTAACTTTGCATTGTTTATAATAAGGTTATCTCATAATTTAATATTAAAATTATATTAATATTATCTTTTATGTGTTTACTAAATATTTTATAATTCAAATAACAATATTTTTATTGTAATAACATAATAGTTTAATTTATTAGAGATATAATATATTTTTCATTGATTAAAGTGTATTTGTTATATAATATCACTAAAAAATCATATTTATTTTTTAATTGTAAATTTTTGAGAAAAAGTAGCTAATGTAATGCCCAAGATATGAACACTTAAATAATATATGTATATTTAAATAATAGAATTATTAAAAATATTATAGTTATTGGGTGAAGGACGAAGGGAGGAAGAGAGAGAGAGATGACAAAGGGAGACGGAGAGAGAGAGAGAGAGAGAGAGAGAGAGAGAGAGAGAGAGAGAGAGAGAGAGAGAGAGAGAGAGAGAGAGAGAGCTAGGTAGGGTGGTGGGAATGAGCTAGAGAGGGATAGAGGGATGAAGGGAGAATTATCTAGATAGTGTCAGAGGAATAGAGGGACTGAGAGAGTTGTCTAGGTAGGATGGGTCTTTCATCTAAATAGAGGGACTAAGAGAGGGGAAAGAGGAAGGGAGGGAGAGAGATAAAGAAACAAAGAGACATAAAGAGAGACAAAGATAGAGATAGAAAGAGAGAGAGAGAGTATCTTCTTAAATTTTTCAAAGATAAAAGGTCCTAAAATATTTATTCTTACTTTACTCTTTAATGGATTCTCTAAATAGAGGGACTCGCAAGAAAACAATCTAAATTAATCCCCATGGATGTTATCACCTCTTAAAAAAATTAGGCAAAAGATAAGAAATATCCCTATAAACCTAACGAAAAGGGTATGAAATCTCCTAACAAACCTAAGGGACGATCAACATCAAGAAACAAGTAATAATATAAGAATAAGAATAAATTAGACAAAAAACCCACATCATCTTAACAATTAGGAATTAATTCTTAGAACTTAAAGTAGAAAAGAAGAGGTCCATGTGCTTTTTATGGATCACAAAATTATAATGACAAATTTTAATTTAAAGAGGGTTGTATCTCTAGAAGAGATCATGAAGAAACACAACATTGATCTTCCAAAACATACTAAGGGAAATTCCCATATATCTAAATGTTTAGAGACATCTACCAATAGTTGGTGTAGACACTGAAAAATGTCCTAAGCTTACGAACACCATTTTTCCCCGTAAATTCTCTTTCTTCCCTAAATAATTAATTAATTATAATTATTTTATTATAGCCTAAGTCATATTTGTTCTATTAATTAAATAATTTTAATTTTTTAACTAATTCATCTCTTTCCTTTTATTCCTTCTTTTTGATTAATTAAATAAATTATATCTATTTAATTGTTGTCATTTTCCTGCCTATAATTAAATAATTATTTTAATTATTTAATTACTCATTGGCCTCTTCTTCTATAATTAAATAAATAAAATTTATTTAATTATTTACTAACTTGTCATTTTCCTCTACTTTTTAATTAAATAATTATTTAATTAAAAATTCAACTTTCCCTCTTCTTCTATAATTAAATAATTGCTTAAATTATTTAACTATTCATTTCTCTCCTAAATTAAATAATTTTATAATTATTTAATTTACCACAACAACCTTTTTTTCTATGTCAACCTCTTTATCCGTGTCATTCTTATCTTTTAACATCTCATTTAATTTCCACCTTTAATCTCAACTGTCCATCCTTAACCAAGCCCTATCTTTGCCCTAATTTTTCCCTAACCCTATTTTCATGTCATATGTGCTTTTAATCCGATTCCTTTATTCAAATTTGGTTTTCTATGAAAGAGACCAATCATTGTTATTTTACTCCTAATAGATTCAATTCCAGTACATGCTACTCAAGAAGACAAGTACAATCTTTAATATTTTTCTATCACTATCACTAGGCTTATTGTTGCATACTCAAAATTTAAGGGAAATCAAGAATATAAAGAAAGATGGAGAAGGACAATGGAGGTGAATCAACCATGGCATAAGAATATTGGTAATATTTATTCATTTTTTTGAGTTTCTATGTTTATGTCTACTTCATTGTTGGTTTAGGGCTCTAGGGTTTGATTTTTATTGATTCGTGTCTTTCCCCTTAATTTTTCCCTATTCTACATTGGTGAACCAAACATGAACTAGCTATATTCAAAATATTTTTTGAGTTTTAGGTCCACAACGCATCAGTAAAGCCGAATGATGCATTTGAGAGACAATTTGATGCATTTCCGGTACAACACAATGCATTCAATATATTTTATGATATATTTATGAAGACAAAAAGCCACATTCATAGCATCCAGAGTGAAATTTGCTTAACTATAGGGAAAATAATTTTATTGGTCTATTTTCATAATTTTTTATCATTTCTCAGCTTTCTAGTTTTAGGATAATTGTATTATTTCTATTTCAAGATTTTCTAAAATTTGCTAGATTTGAAGTATTTTTGTAGCTTTTAGGTTGTTCACTGCATATGTTTCAATTGGGAGTCACAATCACTTTTTGGTTTGTTGCAGTTGCTTTTTAGTTCACGACAGTCACTATCTAGTGTGTTGCATTCACTTTACATTTTTTTGTAGTCATATTTTGATTAACTGCATCTATTATAGAATAGCGGTTCACATTTGTGACATTTTAAGCTGCATTTTCTTGTTATTGTTAATTAGGTTTTTAATTAGGAATTTTTTATTTTATTCTTTTCTATTTGGTAGAATAGAGTTTTTTGTGTTATTGATACTTTGTTGGTAGCTTGTGGCATTTGTGGGGACAAGACATTACTATTGAGACTACTAATCTATATTCTTGTAGGGATTTATTGTTCTTTGATTTTTAAGTAGGAACATTTGGATTTGAGAATTAAAAATAATCAAGCATCTTTTCTTTATAATTTTTTTAATTTGGGATTAAAAAGTATCATTGTTTTCTTTATCTTGAGATCTTTTCTCCTTTTTAAGGTGCGTATGCTCTTCCCTCATAGGTTATATGATCTTGGGAATAAAAAAAAATTCTCAACACTTTCATTTTCACACCCAACATTTTGTTTTCCAAAGGTTAATGAATATTTGCTAATGTGAGAAATACATGTGTATGCTCTTTCCTCACATTTTTGTATCGTCTTGGAGATCGTATTTGTATCCTAACATAGACCTCATTGCCGACCCAAAATGATTTTTCCCTCGAGCTGCTCTATAAAAGGGTAAAATGAAACTCAAGTACAAATTGATGTTAGCCTTTGAAATACAATGCCAATCCAAAAGGGGATTTCCCACATGGTATTCTAAGTAACCAAGTAGGATTGGTTAAAGCCTTGAGTGGCTTGTTATAAATTCACGAGGATTCAAGTCCCCAAGCAATGACTAGAAGACAACTAGTTAGAGGTCCACCCTTATTGATTTGGTTATCCTTCTAGTCTTGGAGGCCCCTATCCATTCTCTCTTGCAAATAAAATATTGCATACACCCCCTAAAGATGTCCCTCCACTTGCATCGAAGGAGATTCTAATTTTTGGGCTTGAGATTTGCTACCATTGGCTATTGACCTTAGGGATAGGAAGTGTTTTATGTGTGCGAATTATTTTGAAATTGTGATTAGACCTGTGTAAATTTGGGTAGGATGCGATTTAATTGTAATCCTAAACATATTTCATGTATCTCCTAAGTCCTTCGAAATAATTTCCCAACACTAGGATTAGAAAGATATTAAATTTGAATGAAATGAACATAAATTGACATTTTTTATTTATTCCTAAATAATAGGAACATGTGGGGGTGTCCAAGATGAGTTCCTAAATGATAGTATAGCACATGGGGCACCCACATGGAAGGTGGAACCCACCTTGTTTTAGTTAATTGTTTGGAGGATTGATAACACTTCAATAATCCATATCTAGGTTCATAAAAAATAGGGATTGATATTTACAAGAGTGAAGTGGGACTACCAGTCTAGTATAAGTTCAGTATAATTTTAGATTAGTTTAGGTTAGTTCAATTAAATTCAATTAAGTTTAGCTCAATTATGGTTCAGTTATCTTTAGTTGCACGTAGTTATTTTGAGTTGTATAATAGTTGACTTGACTAATGACTTTAGTTGCATGACAGATAATCGGTGGATACTTCTTGTTAAGTGGGGATGATCAATCATGCATATTTTTGCATAAATTGAGGGAGAGATATGTTTCAGCTAACAAAGATTGACTTGGATACATCTTGGGTGCCCAAGTTGGCATCTTTCAGTTAGACCTTTTACATGAAAATATATTTACAAGGTTGAGTTAAGTGGGACCATTCTCAGGTGACAACTTTGAGGTGGATTTGAAAAGATATCTTCTTGACCAAAGTTCATTTAAGTGTTTAGTTTGCGGCACCAAATTTGAGGAAGAATTTTGTTTGAATTTTGTTTACATGGTGGAACTCTACTTTCCAAATCTAGGTGTAGGTTTTTGAGGAGCTTTATTCTCTTAAAATTGACAACTCCTAGGAGTTTACAAAGCTCATAATTGTCTATTTATTTCAGAAAGTACATAAGATTTTTAAGAGATTTATTTGTAGCTTGTGAAGAAGCATTATTGAAGAAAAATGAATCATATCAATCAAGGATTGATACAACATTATTATAATATTATTGTAAGGTTAAATAATATAAGCACTATTGATTTTGGTGGAGTTTTTTCTTGAAAGGGTTTGTCCATGCATATGTTGTGTCACTTGTATGTTTTATCTCATTCTTCCACAATCTTCTGTCTATTTATACAAATGATAAAATTGATCTAGACAGATTAATCATACACAAATAATTATGAAAAATAATACGTAATTAGATCTATAGTCACATAGTTTTACAAGTTTTAAGCTATAAATTTACCTTCATTTTCAACATGAATAACCCTTGAACATACACATAACACTCAAAATTTTTTTTCACTCAATAGCTAAGACTTTTTTTTAGATTGTTTATTTTGTTTGACATCACATTTCAAACTAGGGCTAAACACACTATTCACCGCATCTTCCAAAATGTAAACCCTAACCAAAAAAATAGAGAACCACATTTTTTGCGAATTATGCACCACATATACAAGACAATAAAACACATTTGACAAACCATAAAGCACGTTTTCAAGTTGATAGGAAATTCTAGTGTGGTTTTATTTTGGATCAATTCTTGATTCGAATAATCTCATTAGAATATAAACTTTCTTATTTTAGATCATCCATTCCATTTTATGTCATCAAGGTTACAATTGAATTAGCTATATACACCTTAATTCAAACCTTGGGACACTCATTAGTTGCATACACTTTTGTAGAATTTAGACAAGGAGGCTTATCAGACTTTTGATTAGATCATTTTCATAAATTTAGGTTATCTTGACCTTGTCACTTCATCAATCAATATTTTTCATTTGAGTTGGTCCTTTAAACCCATGAGTCTAGTTTAACGTCCACTTTTTAAATCATCATCACTTTATTCTTTGATCCTTTTATGGTCTTGAAAAATAGATTTGGTACTTTGGACTATCTTAGTTTCATTAGTAGTCTCTTCTTAGGTCGATAAAATTTCTTTTTCTTCACATCATAATATTTTTCATACCATAGCCTTCATCATAAAATCACATTTGCATACTTTAGTCATAGTCACACCATATATTTTGGACCATAGTGACATTACCACATCTCAATTTTATTTATTGTCACATTGTGCCTTAATCTTGGCCATAAGTGCATCATCATTTTTAATTTATAATACATTGGAAAACCCCAAAAAATAAGCATAGTTGCATAATTTAGTCTTGGTCCTAACATTAGAATGATTAGAATTCATATACCATTCATCACATTTGCAAGTCTTATATGGTCCAAACAAGATTATAAAGGAAAAGAAAATAAATGGACTACACCAATGAAGACCCCTTTTTCAATCCTACTAGCAACATGAAGTTTAGGTATTCATCCAATGAGACACCTACAACATGATCATCATTTCCCAATCCTTTTGAAATGTTCACAATAAAAGACATCCAAATACCTCTAACTAAAGAAGAGATTGAGGCAACAACTCAAGACCGTAGTGTGACATGGTTTTTAGATGAGATGGTAGCACAAGACCCACAATGATTACTAGAAATTTTTTTACAAAGTGGAGCTAAAAAACCTCAAGGTTGTGATGCTAACACACTAGCTGCAATATAAATCAATGAGACTACACACATCCAAGGACATAATGCATGTACTCCTAATCACACTATCCCACAAATACATACTACCATTCCATTAGGAGGGACATCAAAAAATACCAAAATGGTCAATATGGCACCACTATTTGCAACACTAGGTTCACAAGCTATGACACAACCCCCTAGTACAACATTTAATCCATTGGTTCATCATCTAATGCTATGGGTGCTTCATCTTCCAATCCCCTTTCAATAGGGAAAAACAAGTCAAACAAAAAAATGTGAACGGTTTGCATCAGTGGACCTAAGCCACAGAAAAACACCACACAAAATACCAGTTTTATATTAAACTCTAATACATCATCACAAGGTCCTTTTAAAAGTATTCTCTTATAGAACAACACACAAGGGCCTTTTCAATAATATGGTACCCAAAATATACATGGTCAAACAAATCCATGCCCTCTATAAACACAATTTAATATGAATCCTCCACGTATGTTAACCATATTCCAATTTTCACTCCCAACATCCCAAATCAAATTCCATCCTTCACTCATAACATTCAAAACCAAAACCTATCACACACATTTGGGACCAACACCAATTCATCCATCCAAAATATTGGATTGCAAGACTCAAACATGGGACCATATCATAATGCAATTGCAAAACCAGTGGACACATCATTGACTCAACTTGATATCATGACAAACCAAATTATTACACTAGAAAGACAAGTTGACATCATGTAAATATCAAAAAAGAAAAATTACTCAACACAAGAGCATATACATGCCTCCATTTCCTCACAACTATGTTACTCCAAATTTTACCAAGTATAGAGGAAAGGGGAGCCCAATTTAACATGTGAGGGAATTTAACATGGCCTACATAAACATCACATCTAAACATACATACCACATGAGATTATTCCCAAGGATTCTCATAGGACAAACACTCAAATGGTTTTACCACTTACCTACAAGCATATGAACATAGGATGAACTACCCGATAAATTTGTGATACATTTTTCTTATAACATTAAAAAAGAAATTACCATAGCCACATCAAGTGTCATACAAAAAAAGAGGAAGATGAGTCATTTATATCATTTTTTCAAAGATGGAGAAGTTTGGATAGTCGATGTCCTTGTGAGATATTTGAGAAACAAAGGGTTGTTATATTCATATAAGACTTGGTCACAAAACTAGAATACCAATTACACGTCCATTATTGCACTAAATTAACTAAATTTCCAGAGAAAGGAATTACGCTAAAAAATAAATTGATTGTAAAAGGGGAAATTAAAAATTTCAACAAAAAATAGAACACCCAAAGTACCTCAAATGAAAAAAACAAGTATTGGGCTCACATTAGGAATATTATAAATTATGGAGTTTTAGATGCAAAGAAAATACACCAAATTCATCCTAAAATCACCCTTAAAGGATATAATTTATCAAATGACTCACCACATGTCCTTGAGAAAATAAGAAACACCATCCAAAACAACCCAGGACATGCACCTCAAATAAATTTTCCACCAAGACAAAAATACACTCCCTTAGGAGAACCAATTGAATCCATCATGAAAAAAAATTTGTAGTCTAAGGTCACCCAACTTCATAAGGTAATGCATTATGATATAGGAGAGTTTAAACAGTCATGCTGTGATGATAATTCCTTTTGTGAATATAACCATACTAAAGGAAATAAAACTTTGTCATGTCAAAAACTCAAGAACATAATTCAAGACCTCATTGAAAATGGAATCATAGAAGTAAAAACCAAACAACCGACCTCCAATAGTGACCATACCATTTTAAGAATCCTTTTCATGATCATGGGATAGGGAAAGCCTCTAGTTCAGTTACAAAGACCAATGATCAAGCTAACTTCATCCATGTTTCCTATGACTATACTATAAATAATATTTGATTCTTGGATAACCATGCTAATACCATTACCATCAAGAAGCCACTAGAATGTGTTTCTCTAATGTGATGAACCAAGGTGACCATACAAGGTGAGCATACAAGGTGTTCCCCCTAAACAACAAAAAAAATCCCAATATCACCTCTTAGAGCACCTGGGTAAGACACCTACTTAGATATCTCTCCTTGAGTTACTTTACATATCTCCTGAACAAAAAGCTATTCTAGAAAAAGAATTGCAATGCACTTTTATGCCTACTGACCTTGATGTCACATGATTCTAGAAAAAGGTGGGATAATTATCCAACACTCTCGACGTCACCTTTTCTAACCAAGGCTTCTCAACACAAAAATCCAACCACAACGACCCTTTGCACCTAAAAGTCTACATTAATAAAAAAGAATTAGATGGGTCATGGTAGATGGTGGAGCTCAATTTTTTGTACTCTAATTGGTTATTCCATTAGGTTTCTTTGAAGCTTGTGTGGACTCCTCAAAGATAATTATCATAAAGGCCTACGACGATGCATAATGCTCTTCCAAGGGTATCATATTGGTATGTATCAGATTTGGGCCCACTATATTAGATACCGCATTCTAATTATTAGACCTGGATCTCCCCTATAACATCATGTTGGTTTACCATGGATTCATGCTATGAATTTCATCTTATCCACATATCATCAATGCTTAAAGGCTTCCTACAATGGCACTGAAATCACAATAGCTAGTGATCTTGATCGTTTCTAATACTGTAATAATTTGAGAGGGACTACTGAATTTCAAGTGGATATTAATCAAGAAGATTCATCCTCCATCTCATCACATTAAATTGATCCACTTTCCTTGGTCAAATCATCTACTTCATTCACTGCACCTTCTAAAACCAAGATCTAGATCCATGAAATGGGATGTGGAGAGTATTGTATGGACAATTCATTTTGTGCTAAGAAGTCATCCATAGGTGAAAATTTTAATACTGCTAATGATATCCGAGCTTGCAAGAATGATTTTAAGTTCTCTTAAAATCTTTGTGAAAATAAACAAATAGATGGTCGTGTCTAGATTGACACCTTTTGGGATCCCGATGACACCTCTATCTTTTCCATATATGCTCATGATCCTATTCAATATCATCCATCTTTTGACCCATCATCCTTCAATTTTGACCATCGTATGTTAGGGTATGCATCCCCTACTATTGCCTCTACTAAGCCTTCTTCCCAACTTGTTAAGGGTTTGCAATAATCCTTTGATGTTAACAGTGCCAAAAAGGATAGTCCTAGAGAATCCATTGAGTGTATCACCATTCTCTTCTATGAACCACACATTCTTGTTGTCGATGCTAAATCTACACATGGTTTGCATAGACTAACATCCTCATAGAATAACATGACATTCTTCAAGACAAATCATAAAACCAAAACAAGCATGCAAAGAAGACATGAAATGCAACCTATTCTATGATGGATTGGTGCACTTTGGATGTGTAAGAGAGCCCTTTCCCAACCCTTTCCAAGCTAATGAGATAGACAATGAGATGCTCTTGAGCTCAAGTTGCCTATAGTGGAGATACTTTCAAAATGTAGATCATAGATGATAGAAAATGCATTGCATTTATAGGAGAAGTTGAGAGAGTAGAAGCCAAAATTGAGAGATGTGGGACTAAATCCCCTCCAATAGAAGAGAGACACTTGTCACAATGGGATTGGCCCAAGCTTGTGTAAGTTTTGGCCAATGTGCCCATTCAAAATTGAAAATGGCCATAAATGCATGTGGTTGAGGGTTTTTTGGGGGGAATTGTCTTTGTCCAAAAAAGTCAAATATGAGAGGTAATGAGGGAAAATAAGTCTTTTAATAAATCAAATAAAGTGATTTATTGTGCAAGTGGGTGGGTTAGTTAAGAGTTTAGATTTGACTCTAGTTGAGTCAAAAGCTAGAGAATGGTAATTATGATTAGAAGTTAATTAATTTAGATTAATTAACTTGGAGGATTTTAGGGATTTGATATTTGATTTTAAATTAGTTTGATTTATCAAATAAGGATTTAAGAACTTAATGAAATAATTTGATTTATTTAATTAAGTCTGATGAACCTTAGGGATTTAGTCAATAAATTATTTTAATTGATTAATAGAAGAAATGAATGTAAATTATAGAAGGATGCATGACGCATGATGTTAGTTTTCCATGTATACATTTTTCCCCTCTTTGAAGCAATTTACTCGTTGCATTGGTTCAAAGAATGATGCCGTTGACATCGAAATTAAAAAAAAAATTGATTTTTTCGGATTCCCTAGTGAAAAGAAGTACATTAGTACATTTCCCCCTCAAGAGATCGAGTGAAAAGATTTGATTTGAGGTCGATCTCCCGATAAAGAGGTTTAAAATGGATGTATGGATGGTTAGACTAACTTATCTATATGATAATGATGATGTAAATGAGATGTTTTTATCTATATTATTTTAAATATCTTAAATGATTATGCAATGCATGTGAGATGAATGAGATGAATGATGTTGTCTTATGATGATATGACGTGATTATGCAGGATGAGGATGGATGCATTGTTAGCATGAAAGAGGATAGAAGACCATGAATAATAAAGCATTAAAAAGAAGATTCAGTCTATCGATCCTCAATCCATAAGAAAACCTTCAAAAGAAGATGAGAACAAAAATCAGGCGCTTTTCCGCCCAACCTCGAAGGTTACACTTCCATGGAATTTCTTAGTCAATCAAGAAATACCCGACCCTGCATGAATTGCTTAGCAAAAAGCAGTCTATGAGCAAGATGGAATCTGGTGCATGCCTAGTACTACTAGTAATCCACAAGCATTTTCAATTTTTTAATTCAGTTAAGAAAGAAGCAAGTTTGATACTAGGATATGGTACAGAGCTCAAATAATCCATCTATTTCAATGGTGCAAAAATTACTTGGCCAAGTAAAATGTCATGCACGACAATAAAAAGTAGTTTTGGAAAAAGCAAAACTATGCTCTCTATTTACCCATATTCGGCACCCATCCCGAAAGGTAACTTTCCCAAAAACAACACATGCAGAATTATCTATCATTCATGCATGGTTAAAACAGTCAAACAAAATCTTTCGCAATCTTTCAAAAATTAATTGAAAACATCATTTAATGCAACAACAGTTAATCAAATACTACTTTTCATTGCTCCAATTCGTAAAAAGTCATAAAATCAGTATTTTAATTCAGTCATTTAAAATAATCAACAAGTTTTAAAAAATGAATGTATATCTCTAGTATGTTGAATAATACATATAAAAACATAAATTAAAAGAGCACACATTCAATTGTTTCAAAATTTTCTTTAATTTAAGTTGTTTAAAATTCGTTCTGATAGTTTTCAAAAATTGGTTGAAACTCAAGTTTAAACGTTGTGATTCAAATTAATCATATTTTCAGCTTTTAAATATCAATCATTTATCCAATTTAATCGAACTATTTTAAAATTATGAGTTTTGATAGTTTTCAATAAAAATGTGATTTGCAAATTTAAGTAATTCTCTATTCACAATTCGTGTTTAAAAATCGAAAATAAAATTATGTTTTATATTTTTCTGTCAACAATCTTTGTTTTCTGTCAGCATGATTTAACAAATTTGTATCAGCATAATTTTATTTTTCTCAATATGGTCAATTCGTTTCCAAGTTTAAATTGGTTTTCTAATTTTTCAGTTCATTGTTCTATGAACGATTTAAATCAAAATTTATCTAATTCCCAACATAAATAAATTTAATTTCGGTTTCTAATCTTTTCTTCAATTCTGGAAAAATAAAACACAGTTGAATTTTACTAAAATAAAGATTTTATCTAATTGACTTTTCGATTTAATCTGTGTCTCAAATTTTGTCTAAGGTTCTGGAAATCATTACAATTTGATTTTGTTTCCAAAATTTAGAAAATTGCAAGTATAATTTTTCACAGTCATAGTTTCTGTTTAATTCTCTATTTTCCTAATTCCTTAACAATCATAATCTTCCACATATTCTGATAATCATTCATAGAATTTATAGAAAAGAAAATTGAAAATCTAATTTACAATTTAGATCTCAAATCCCTACCTGGTAATTCATTTTCTGGAAGTAATCTTATGAGATTTCTCTATCTTTTAATTTGAATTCCTCTCTTCTTATTTGCTGCAAATGTAGTTTGCTGCTATGGCCGCACTTTGTTCTCTCCCCAAATTCTTCCCTTTCCCTATGCTTGGAGTTTCCTCTTGGCTGCAGTGTTAGGGTGTTAGCAGATGGTGTGGATGACCTTCCTGGCTATGCATGGAAAGGGAAGGGTCTTCCCTTGCTGGTCTCCTGTGCACCCTTATACTGGTTGCGCCTCCCTCTAACCACTCATCCCCTAATGGGTTCGTGGAAACCTTGTGCTGGTCACGCCTTTACCCAAGCTCTTGCGCATGGAGTGAAGGCTTTCCTTCATAGCCTTTAAGGAAGGATTTTGCTATATGAAAGGTGGAGGGTGCGTGGAATGTGGAAGATTGCACCTCCCTCCGTGCTTTTCTTACACCTATCACCACTGGCCACTCTTTTCTACTTCGTTTAGTGCGTGGGAATGAAGACTGGTTACGTGGTATGTGGATTACCACTATTTCAAAACTAATTACACTTTTTTTTTCCTCTGTGTTTGGGTGAGATCCAAAAACAGAATGAACAATCTTACTTTTAAAATGAAATTTTTTTTCTGTGTTCTCCTAATTTCGAATTTTCAGTCTCCTCCCAATTTCGGATTTCTTCTTCCATATACCATTCTACTTTTCATGCTTTCATGGAAAATTTAGATCCACCATTTACTCAATTTGATCTTCAGATTAAAATTAAAACTTTCAGTTAAGATTTGAAGATATTTCATTTTTGAGTTTAGCTGAAGTTCAAATTTGAATGCAAATTTCAATTTCTAATTTTGAATGGAACTTTGTTTAAATTTCCCAATTTTCACTAATTTTAAATTATGAATTCTATTTCTAAATTTTGAAATTCATTCGTTTTCACAATTTCTAATTTAAATAACATTTAAATTTAACAATAACTTTATTTAACTAAATTTAATCAAATTTTAAGTTTAGAACTCAATTAAATTTAAATTTCAAAATTTCAACTTCATATTTCCAAAATAGGAGCAAAATATCAAACAAACATTCTATTAATTTAAATTACATTAAATTTCATCACTTAACAAAATCATCATCTACGAAAATGCATTTTTACAATTTTTAAGAAATCACACCAATACTAAATTTTTCACTTCACAAGCATAATATACGCACAAGACATTTAAAATATCAATCTACATGAGTGTGTGAGATCCCATCTATTCGTAAACATCAATCAGCTAAACAACTCTACTTGATCGTTGTTCTCACCTTCAATCTCGTTCAATTGTTTTCCTGCTTTCACTTGCACTCGATTTATCATTAGTAATGACAAACCCCGAAATAAACATAAATACAATAATTTGCATTTCAATTTCAATTCAATTTCAACTTCATTTCATTTCGAATTTCAATTTAACCATCTTTTAAATAATCATTAAATAATCTAAATTCGACAAATCAAATAATGTCTGCATTTAAATAAGTAAGTGAAAAATCCATACGTGACAGTAATGGGTAGTGAAACCCAAAATCTAGTAGAACTCAAAGAATATAATGTCAAAGAGTTCTTTTAAATATTGTCCTTTGTTGATGAGGTGGCAACTTTGTCTGAAGAAATAGTCTCAGATTTGTGCTATTTATAGTCAGGAAAAGAGGTTGATACATGCTGCAAACAACTACCAGGTATTTCATCAAAACTAAAACAGTTCAATATTTCTAATGATAATGGTTATTTTTGATTAAGGATAAAAATGGTTCCAAATTATATGTCGAGCATAAAATAGGGAACAATGATTGGTTTTACCATACTTCTAGTAGTGCAACATGTAAAAGGATTTATGAAACATTGTTTTTATCACATAAAATCTTGGAAGGCAAGGAATGTTATTATCAGTCATTAATAAACTCCTGGTTGAGATAATAAATGATGTGCCTGATAATTATATGGTGTTGAGTAGTCTCCCATGTGTAAGGTCAAAAATAAATATGCAAAAAGAACACATTGTATTAAGCCCACAGGGGAGTTTTGTAACTCAAAGGTATATGCCTTTTATGTTTAGTGGTATCATTAATTACCCCAATTCAATTCCTAAGAAAATTAGGAAGTATTCACCTCAATATATAGGGTAAGTAGCAGAATTGGCTTCTAAGCATTTACAACATTTTTTAGATGTTATGGGTGATTATGAAATCAGTCATGAGGATGTTGTCATGAAACTATTTGTGCAATCCTTAAAAGGTGATGCTAGGGATTGGTTTTCCTATCTACCTGCCTTTTCAGTTAATTCATGGAATCAGTTGGTGATGGATTTTATGGGACAATTTAGTGAAATAATCAATCCCAACACATTGAGAAAAGGATTTATGGGAATTCACATACAAGAGGAGGAATTAGTCCTGTATTTTAATCTCATTTTTTCAAGAGCTTTAAGGGAAATCCCTAAAGAAATAAGACCAAATGAGGCTGAAAGCTTGGTTGTGTATCTTGGTGCTTTCAACAAGAAGATGAGTTTTTTATTAAGGGATAAAGAGCCTACTACTCTGCAACAAGCATACCATCTGGCTATGGAAATTGAAAATAATATGAAATATTCAATGATGAAGAGGTATCCGGCTACAAGTATTGATTACCCTAGCTTAACCAGTACAAATAGAATGTCAGAGTTGGCTATTCAAAAAACTGATGATGATAAAATTCTTGCTAGAACTATTATAAGTCCACCAATGCAGTTTGATGATAATGATCCCCAAGTTGAAACCCAGTCCAATTTAAGTGATGATGATCAAGTTTCTTGTGTATCAGAACTGTATGATATGATAAGGCAAGAGAAGGAATCACCATATGAGTTTTTCTTGTGATTTTTGGGAATCTTAATAAAAATTCCTATAGATCAAAGGCCTAATTATTATGAATGCATTGATTTATTTTGTGAACTATATGAACCAGGACTGAGTTCTTTACCAAAGGAATTGAAACCTGCTAATTTGGCTCAAGTGATTCAATGGATAGAGATTGAAGAATCGGCCCGGAATGCATCTACACAAAATAAAGGTAGTGCTGATTCATTACAAATTTTTTGCATGAATATTGAAGAAATTAAGGGGCAAAATGATGTAGGATTGTATGAGACACCGATTATGTTTCCTAATCCTAATTGTGATTCTCATATCACTGAGATTCTATTGCAAGCTAGTGATTATGATTTTAAGGGTAATGATTGTAGTATTGAGAATGCAACTAAGTTTTTATTTTTACCAAAGTTGTGTGGGAAAGAAGAGCCCCACATTGGTTTCCAAGTGAAGAAACAATTGTCAGATGATGTATATCTAGAGTGTGCCCCAAATATATTAGTAGTGGAACTAGGAAGCTGTATGAATGTTGATAAATCTAAGGACAATGATGTGTGTGGTCAGAAGAGTACAATTGGAGGTAGCCATTATAGTGATGAACACATGGGTACTATGGTCTTTCTTGATTATCTAAGTGAAGTGGAGATGGAGATGTTACTACCCTCTAGCATTGATGTGGTCAGTAAAAGGTTTTAAGATTGTGCTGAAATACTCATTTATAAATCAACATATTTAGCAGGTGGTGCTGAGTACAAGGAAGCTAGTACGTATTGTTTTATCTTTTCTAATCAAGGTGAAATTGATTTTTTTAAATCTGTCTCTGAGATTTTTCATATAGAAATGAATGAAGAGGTACAAGAAAGGATGTAGATGGAGTGGCTAGAGATGAATGTGTTTTTCCATTCCCTAAAGAATGATGTAGCCAATACTACTAACTTCTGTAATGCCCTGGTGTACTCCCAATTGACAGATTTCATAGGATGGCAACCAAACTTGAATAGGAAATTAAAGGAAGGAAATTCCTATAGCTATGTATCATCTTTGTTAGGTGATGGAAGTAAGGATACCATGTACACCATTCTATATGACAACTTTCAGTGCAATGTATAAACTGATGATACTAGAATGGATGATGTTACAGACTAGGTAAGTTATGAAAGTTTCCATTTCATAGTACAATTAAGCCAACATCCTATGAAATATGACCAAGAGCAGGATAAAGTGAAGTATTATCATGGTCATGTGTTGCTCTTAAAATGGTGGGGCAAAGCATTGATTAAATTAGTACAGGGGCAGACTATAGGTAGCCACCATAGTATTCTCAAAGATATTGGTTATCCCATGAATTTTGAAACATCAAATGTTGAATGCTACAAGCTATTTTTGCATTAGAAAACATAGAATTTTGTTTTTCATAGGGGTAATATATCTGTTAGAGGGCTCGTGTAATTCAGTAATGAGGTCTGCGAAACCAGAAATCTGGAATCTTGCTATGCCCACAAGGGGCATACATCCCCAGTTGGAGCCACTGATGGGACTTTCAATTTTCTAAGTGATGCGAGCTGGGGTTTTGGGGTTTCAAAGTTACCCATGGTGTTTTTAATTATCCAATTTTGAAAACTTTCTTGTTATGTTTCCACAGTGACTTACTACCTAGGGTAACTGGTCACTTAAGTAAGGTTTTATCCCTCTCGAGTCGTGTCTTTACTATCCCCTTTCACTTGGCTTGCTGGTCTTTCTTCCAAGACGGATTTTTTTTTATACCGCTAGGGGTTTCACTAGCCGGTCCCACCTGAATGTTTCATCTAAAGTCAAGCGAACTCTCTGATCACAGGTTTTGATTTGGGCCATTTCTTGCCGACCTCGCAAGTTTTCCTACTGGCATCACCAAAGTGGTGCATGGTTTGCAAGATGCTGCCATCTGGCATGAATGAATGTTTGGGTTTTTCCAAGGTATTGACGATGACGTATGGTTGTATCTGCACTGGCGATAGTCTTTAATAGCAGGGTTAATTATGAGCTCTCACACACCTCGCACGATCAGAGTAAATATTATTAATGGTATTGCAAGGTCTGCGAGGGGGTGACATGTGGTTTTATTCCTAGTCCAATGGGTCTATGTGGGCCCTACTGTATGGTTCAAGGCTCCTATTTTCATGGGTTTTGATTGGATGTGTTTTCCCAAGCACTGAGGTGGATTATCAATACTCATTGACTTGATCTTGACCCTCCAATTCGCCAGATGTGTTCCGAATCAGTGGTTCAAATTCAAAGCAGGGGTGTGCAATTCGTCTGTGTGGCATATACTGCCTTGTTGTTGCTAGTTTCATTAATGGCACATATTTTCCTTTTTTCGGAGGATCTCCTCTTATTTTTCTTAGGCGTGCGAATAGTGCTATCTTGCTGAAAACACTCATGGCTTTATTAACCACTCTTTTTTCAAGTGCTTGAATTTATTTCAAGCAATTATATCCTACACACTAACCCATTCTATAAATGTTGACCAAGTTACGTGCAATTAGCATTGCATTTTCTTTTGTTTTTATGTGGGAAGCTTTCTTCTCCAGTGTATTGCAAGGCTTTGTTTTTCTCTATGGACAAATCAACTGAACACAGGAGTATGAGGTTGGGAGCTTGAAGGTTATTGGTTGTGATGGATTCAATTACTCCCAAAATGCCCAGGGGTACTATGAGGAATACTGGAAAGAAGATAATATGCTACTTGTCTCCTATGGTCATATCTTATTCTAATGGTAATGAATCTGACACCGATTCAGATTACCGGTGTTACTTGGCCACCTTAACAGAGCTTATGGGAGTAAATGAGGAGGTCTTGGTAGTTGAATCTATAACTAAATTGGCACCGGGTCTGGTTGTTAGGGGTTGTGCTGACAAGGCTCATAGGGGAAAGGTGGTTCAGTCATTGTATTAGGCGCGGACTCGAAGTGGTTGCCTATACGTAGGCCGTGTGTTTTCCTAATGGTTATCGGTGGTGGGTTTTTTGGACATTTCTTTTCCTACTGTTTCATCATGTGGACATCAATGTGCATGTGCTTTGCATGAAATTTTGTTCTCTGACTGGTTACTATGTTACCATTTTTTTAATTCCTTTGACCATACACGATGTTATCAAATGATAAGGATTGCGATTTTGAATTTCACTTTAGGTAGAAATTTAGTTTTGTACTGACAATGTAGCCTAATGCTTGTATCTCTCCTGTTATGTAAAGGAGATTTCACAGCTCATTGTAGGGTCAGAATTTTGGGTCCGAAACCTTGGAGTCTGTACAGTTAGTTTAAATGTTGGAATGTTGTGAACATGGTTTAGGAAATCATCCCAGGTGGGGATTTGTATAAAGTTAGTATGGTATTCTTTTTAATTACTGATATCGAAAGAAATCTATAAAATTAAGATGGTTTGCTCTCCTATGTGTGTGCCATGGATTATGAATGGATTTATCAAGGGTTTCTCTCTTCAGTTTCAATGTTTAATTGAAAGTGTAATTTCTTTTCTTTCTTTAACTTAATGATTTAATCAAATGCTTGAAAAGCTAAATTACATGTTCATGGTTGTATATGCTAAGGATTCGGTAAGAATTACTATTTTAATATCTTGAAATATCTCATGGTAGTAAGGCTATATGAAGATAAGTTCATAGTACCAGAATTATACTTTGTATGAATCCGTTGCCCAATGGATGAGGCACTGAATAATTTTTGTAACCTTTCTCTTTGGTGTAAGACTGTAGTTCTAAGCATGGTGATCCAAGTGTTGAACATAACCAAATATTAAACCTTATCTTCCTATGGGAAGTAATTCTTGCTTTGAGTTGGTCAATTTCGTTGCTCTTTGGTGCCTATAATTATTCTCTAGTCTACCAATACCAAGAATAATGACTATCCCCTTGAGTGTGTAGGGATTGTAATCTCTATACAGAAAGTGTTCTTACCAGTTATAAGGCATTCTTATGAACACATTGAGGTTTACCCACCTTGGTCCTACAGAGCCAAAAGTGAAGGAGAGGTCAAAATTTTACTGACTCTCATTAGTTGGCCACTAGCCTATTCCAATCATCCACAATAGGGGGTAGCTACCTCTTAGAGAATTATAATCTCTATGTGGGAAAAAACACCAACACCATCCTCACCTATAAATTAACCCACAACCAAGCCATTTGCATGGATGAGCTTTCAAGTACCCTTACTCTATTGATTTGTGTCTACACTTTCATCCATCATCCATCATCTATCTATTTCTCATCTATCATCTACATATCAATGTTATGTTGCTGCAACAGTAAGAAACTGACATTCCTCCATCAATAATCCTCTGAAATATTGCATTCTCATGTGAGGTTGAGAAACGAAATGGAGATCAATCAAGTTTACCATGAAGACCAGTTTGGATTTGAATTTATTATTTTGATTTTCATGTTATCTTGTCCCTCATTGTGCATTGTTAGGGTTTCATTCTAATTTTTTTATGCATTTTCCCTAAATTTTTACCCTAACTACAATTTGTCTAAAAGCCTTCAACTTAAAAATATCTCAATATTCTATAGCTCTTTTTAAAATAGACATTTAGATGTTTATCTATTGTAGATAATTTAATATTATTACTGCATATGTGAATTTTCACCTAGCACATCATATAGTTGTGCAGTCTTAGCATAAAATTCTCTAGAAGGAAAGAAAGGACATATGAAACTATTACAACATGTACTCCATCATGATGATACTACCATCGAGCAATCAACTATACTAACTCATCACATAATTCATGTTTTATTTATTTTCTTTTTTTATTCTTATATTCTTTTAACAAAATGAAGAATTACTTTCAAAGACTCCTTTGACTAATGATTCTTTTAGAAACTTATACAGGCCATCTATAAAAAATGCATTTCAATAGATGCATATTAAGGAGATGTGACAATATTTTTAAATTCATTCAATTTCATTGATATTGGTAGAAATAAATTCCAGGCTTGACAAAATTTTATAATTCCTTCAACGCTGCACTAATGGAGTGATGAAAGGTTGGACAACATTTACTCCTTCTATAGCTAGCAATTAATTCCTCAGGTAGAGAGTAGACAAATCTTATTCATCTAGATGAAAGTGGGGGTAGGTAGAATGTGACAACTTTATTCTACCCCAAAATTCCCTACGAAACATTTATTGATCGGTCGGTATGTGGGTGGTACCTATAGAGGAATGTTGCCACTCCTTATACCCTATCTATCCTCGACATTAATGACTCTACCATCGAATACAATGCATTAAATTGGGCCATGAAATAATTCTAATATAATGCTATCGATCAAATAGGCCACCCACCAAGAAAAAGTCAATTTTAAAGATACTCAATATGTTGAACACTACTGGTGTGTCTATATTACCATGCCAATATTAAATGTTTTTATGCGGTGACTTAGGTATTTAAATTTATAAGAAAGGTGATTAATAAGTATATTGAAATTTTAATTTTTCATAAGATGAGTCAGATACAAGGAAGCCATGTATTATTCAATCATGAAGGAGTGAAGAGGAAAACTACTAGTACCGACCTACATCATCTTGATTTTTTATGTTCAATCTCCCAATAAAAGTAATATATTTTATTACATTTATGAGGGAACAGGTTGAAACTATTTGAAATGTGCCACCCAAATTTTTCTTTGAATTATCACAACACAAACCAACAATACACCAATCGATTAGCATTATCTTCAAAAGAACAATCAAATTGAATGCACTCAATGCTAAGAATGTGCACACAAGACTCGATGTGGGTGAGGTGCTAATATACAGCGAAGGAAATTGAGTTATAACTAAAAGTAAATAGAATTGAATACATAAAGAGGTGGTGAACCAGCCATGAGATATTTCCACACTACCACTTAATCAGTGGAATGAAATATCATTACAATTCAAAACTAATTCATTCGTTGTGGTGGGCATCCACTCAATAGTGGGAATTCTCCACTTAACAGTGGGTGAGAAAGAAAGATACAAATACTTATTCTCCACACTAGCGGTAAACCATCCAGGGGTTATAGTGTTTGAATTAAATCAGAAAATAATTATGGAAATATAAATGACTAAACAGTACTACTATTTCAGCCTTACAATGCTAAGTATCTGCAAGTATAAAATAATTATTACAATGAATCTGCAATAGAAAATCTACTCCAAACTCCTGCAAAGAATACACTATATTCCTATATGTAATATAAATTGAATTACCAAAGAATATATATGCATATGAGTGAATAATAAGGTCTGATATGAAATCCCAACAAACTAAATAATCAAATCAACAACTTAACCCTCTCAAAAATTGCTCAAAACTTCTTCTAAAGTTCCTCTAAACTCCTCCAAATGGAAAGCACAAGAAACTAAAAGTGTTGACACCAATAATTTAAGTATGAATTGATATAAGACAAGTCTGATATAAAATAACCAGCAAACCAAGTATAAACCGACAATCAATATAATCAACAATATGCTTAAAACTCCCACCACTCTTGACCAAAAAAATTGAAACTGAAAAAACACCTTACGAATTGTTGGACAACCAAGAAATACCAAGTAATAAGGCACATGCAACTCCAAATATTCCCAACACAGAAACCAAGTAGCAAGTACATGGTACGACCCAAGAAAGGGGTCAACCTTGCTTTAAAAATTTAATTATTCAATGAAAAAATCTGCAAATGCACAATTAGGGGTGCCAAGAGCATAGACATTGAATGATAAAACACCCATAATGAAATTTAAATCATACTAAGAGCTACATATGAAAATCTAATTCAGCCATAGAATAACCAGCAAGCTCAAAACTCAAAATTATCACCAAAATCAGCAATGATGAACCTCAACATGAACTCCTAAATGAAGCACACTCTCAAATGATCATCTAGGGAACCATAGTTTCAGGCTTGAAGAATGATATTAAAACTACTAAGCTCCCCCTTAGCCATGTTCTGAAATCAATTCAGCAAAATAACTTTACCATATTTTCCAAAGATGAGGAATGAGAGAGCAAAGGCCTTATTTTATAAAATTGAAGATGATTGTTGTCTTTCCATATTCCTCCAAAAGGGATGCCCATTTTACTTTTACAATAATTTATTTTTTAAAACATTTAATTCACCTTTTCTCTCTTCTTCATTTTGGCGTCCAAGTTTCCTTAGGGAAATATTAAACATTTAAATGTTTAATTTGTTTATTTCCTTCATGAGGCATCCTCCCTTAATGGTCCCCTTTTAAAACAACATTAAGTCATTAATCTAGGCCATGGGGCCTAAAATGAATTTTAAAACATTAATGACTTAAAATAGATCATTTCACTAAAATGGGCCTCAAAATGCTAAAAGATAATTATGCTCCAAAGTCAACTTCCCAAAAAGGAAACTGAGTTGACTGCTAATGCTACTGCCCAAGATGGAATTGGTAGAAATAGAACTTACTAAAAATAGTAAATTATGTAAAGTTGTCCAATGCATTTGCATTTCATACCACTGCAAAGTTCTCTGAAAAGGCAAAAAGAATCTGTAATCCAAAACTCGAAACTCCAATGTGCTGGCTAAAAATAACAAGTTGTAGAGAAGTTTGTCAAATGGAGATGCATGTTACACCATTCTGAAGCTCTCCAAAAACCAAAAAAACTCCACCAGACATGCATAAAAAATGAATACATTCAAACCTTCAAAAATGCCTTAGAACCCCAAGAAGATAGGAAACCCTAATTTTACTTCTAACAAGCCTATGGGCTTCCGAAAATAGGCTATCGGTCATGGAAGAATGAATGGCTAAAATGGGGACATTACAGTCTGCCCTTCCCAAAATTGCTTGTCCTTAAGCAATGCCACAACACTCCAAACTGATCCCACCAAATCAAATAGTATCCTAGGGTCCCATATCCATCTCTAAAAATACCCACCATGTTGATGTTGCACCACTCTGATCATACAAATGAAGCCATTGAACTAGAACTGCACTAACCTTCCCTGCAACCTCAAAACTTTAACAATCCTGAAATTCAAACTGAAAAACATGGAATGATTGAAATCATAATTTTGTAGCATCTCACACCCAACAAACTCCGAGGAGTCAATATAATCAATTCCAATGACTATCAACATTCTGGACATAGGGAAAAATGAACTAAGTATTGGGTATGTGCACGATCATGATGGCCCAAAAAGTGGCGATATCTAAGTGATATGATGGCCCATGTGGCTGACGACTTTTTTTTTACCCAAAATTGATGAAACGAACAGGGTTTTTAAAGGATATTCTCACCTTTCCACCAATATAAATTATGTTTTACTTTGAATTTAATAAATAATTATTATTCATTTTATATTTGAATTATGACTAAAGTCCTGATTGATAGGCTGATTGAAAAAATCTATAACTTTCAAAAAGTATCACATTTTTTGAATCCAAAACATGCGTCACATTTTATGCTTCACATACTATAGGATTAAAAAAAAAAAGAATTTAATTTCATGAATTTTTGACCAAGTTAAGGTGGTCAAACATACGAGTTTTTATATTGGTTAAAAGTTGTAATAAAAAAAACATAATTAATTATTACGTGGAAAAAAATTACGAAAAAATATGCATCCTATTGGAATATGAGTCCCCTACTTATATCTAAAATTTTGAAAAAAAATATTATCATTTTATTGTGGTTAGGGTGATCAAACGGACACCTATTTCTTATTATTTCCCTGAAATTTAAGTACTACTGCATTGAAATTTCAAATTTTCACCAAATAGATTTTTATTTTTTTAAATAAACCTCGTACTGTAGAAACTAAATTCAATTTTCTATAGATTCTATTCTTCAATATTTTTGAAATAATATAGATAGCTTATTCAAAGTTTTACTTTAAGTTGCGTAACTCTAATTTTCTGAATTTTATTGCCACTTAAGGGCCTGGTTTTTCCAATATGCTCCTGCACATACCCTATCTCAAGAATATTCTTATCAATGAAACTACTCAAAGCATCAAACATAATCACAACTCCTTCAAGGCTTCTCGCAAAGAAGAAAAAAAATATTTGCAAAAGCTCAATAGTCTCATCCTTAGAACTCCCAAAAGAATGAACAATGCCTCCTATGAAAAGTTCTGATATATCCAAGAAGGCTTCTGAAAATTTTCACCAATCTCCCTACAAGAGTCTCAAAAATTCAAACCAAATCAAGCATTGCTTTGTTGTCCCAAGCATTATGAATGTACTAGTTGCTAAACAAGAATGAAATGATCAACTTGAGATCTGATTTAAGGAAAATCAACATCCAAGAAGATAAAAAGTTGCTGGAAAATTGAAAATTAGCATCGAAAATATTATATATGCTCATATCCACAGCTAAAAACAACCTTTCTGAAGATTTCATCACAAAAAAGAACCGTTTATTTCTCAAAATCTCTCTGTAATCCATTTGTTGATGAAAAATTGATCCATCAAGTGATTGGTAAGGAAGGGAACATCGCCATTAATTTTAAAATTTTGATCCTTATCCCTCCAAGGAACCTTCCTACCATAACCTAAAATATTTTGTATTCCACATCAAGGGTGCCAAAAAAAGATATCCAACCAAGAATGATCCACCACACCCCTGAAGAAATTCACAACACATTCCCGAGTGCTAATCAACTCCAAATGCACACTCAAAAAAATATTAACTTCTTTAGTGAACCACTGAAGTCTATCCAAGAAAGATTCAAAAACAAGGGATCCTGAAACAAACATTGTATTCAAATCCATCTTCCAAAATAGGTTAGTGTTATAATTACTCAATCCAAAGGATAAACTACTAGGCATGTAAACAACATGTTGTACCAAAACATGTTTTGATAAAACCTTGGTGTCAAATATGGGGAAGTCGTCATGAATCAACACTTCCCATATGGAGACTAAATTCTCTAAACCTATTATACATTCACTTAAAACCAAGCTTGGAGGATTATCAATCACAAAATATAACTTTTCCTCAGATTCTTTGAGATGTTTGAAATCAGCTAGATGGTCTCCAACCTCCATTACACCCAACTGAGCATTTTCTAACATGCACTTCATTGATTCAAGCTCAAGGGTAAGATTATCAACCTATATTTCACTTCCTTGAAATGCACCAATGATCTTCTTTGTGAATTCATAGGTGTAATCTCGATCTTTAATCCAACATAGATACTCTGATTTCATAATTACTAAGTAGTCTTTAATAAATTTCAGATTAAAGAGAGTGACTCCATCCCAAAATCCTTCCTATCTCTCTTCAATCAAACTATATGAGTAGTTAAATCTAAATAAGGAACTCACCTCATCCTCAATGGAAAACATAAATTTACCTTTCCACTCACAAAAGTTAAAGGATGGTGAATAGATGATCAACTGCATTTCAAAATCAAAACTCTATTCCTTGTCTTTTTTGCCGCAATAGTGATCCAAGACTCTTTTATTTGACCACCCACCAAATAAAAATGTTGAAGGTCATGAAGAGAATGAAATCCTATGAATTATTCTAGCCTTTGTTTATAATCAGCTTCATGATGTGGTAAATCTGATTTGAATTTGATAACTGATTTAAAAAATTTATCATCAAGGGCCATCTAGTCTTCAAGCTCAATTTCCCCTTCATTCTCTCCTTGATTATATACTGAAGAAGCCCCCAACTTGATCAATGAGTCATTATTGATCATAGTCCTAAAATTTTTAGCAACAAAAAATTCTTCCTTAGTGGTTACAACCATCTTAAAGGATTCATTATGGGGTTTATCCATGCAAGCTTCTTTGTCAAAGAAATTTTCTCCTCCAAAGGCCATCTCAAATCTTGTAGTAAAATCTTTTCTTTTTTCTTTATTGGGATCAAAGGGAAATTTATCCCATACAAGTTCCTTAACCAAATTAGGTGCCTTCACACTCAGATCCCAAATGTTGAACGACTGATTATTTTGATATGGGTATGTGCAGGATCATGATGGGCCAAAAAGTTACAATATGATGGGTGTGTGGCGAACACCATTTTTTTTACCAAAAATTGATGAAACAAATTAAAGGATATTTTAAAATTTCCACCAATATAAATTATGCTTTACTTTGAATTTAATAAATTATAATTATTCATTTTCTATTGAATTACGACTAAAGTCCTGATTGATAGGTTGATTGAAAAACATCTATAGCTTTCAAATGATATCACATTTTTTGAATCCAAAACATGAATCACATTCTATTCTTCGTATACTATAATATTAAAAATGAAAAAAAAAAATGTCACGAATTTTTGACCAAGTTAAGGTGGTATGACATATGAGTCTTTATATTTTTTAAAAGTTATAATAAAAAAAATTATAACTAATTATTTACTTGGAAAAAAATTACAAAAAAATATTAATCACATTGAGACATGAGTCCTCTAGTTATATATAAAATATTATAATCTATTTTTTTCATTTTAATGTGGTTAGGGTTGTCAAACAGACACCTACTTATTTTTTCCCTAAAATTTAAGTACTACTGTATTGAAATTTCAAATTTTCACCAAATAGATTTAATTTTTAGTAAATAAACCTTGTAGTTTAGAAAATAAATTAAATTTTACACAAATTATATTCTTACATATATTTGAAATAGTATAGATAACTTATTCAATTTTTTATGTCAAGTTTCCTAACTCTAATTTTTTGGAATTTTTCGCCACTTAAGGGCCTGTTTTTTCCATGATGATCCTGCACATACCCATATCTTCATAAGAATCTTTCTCCAAGAGCCTAGTTTGATGAATGAAATCAAGACCACCTAAATCTCCATTATTTGTCACAAGCATACCAATGAATTCTTCGTGATTACTTGGCATAGACTCTTCATGTGTATATAAAACTGATGTTGCCTTATTGCACTCATCCTCAGCATGTGAGGACAACTGCATATCAATATGTACTTCTTGAAAAACCACCTTAGAATAATTGAGAAACAACATTTATTTTTGTCTTTTACATTATAGACCACCTTATTTATTTTCTCTGTCTTCTTCAAGTGAGGCTTCAATTTCCCTAGCACTGTTTGAACAAAACTTTGATTAACATACCAGTAGTAGAAGAATTCTTTCCTTCTTGTTCATGATTGTCAAATAGGAAAGATAGGATAGATTTTGGAATGCAATCCATCTCATTGATAACCAAAAGTAAAATGTTTCTCATTGATAAAACTACATCCTCCTCTTGTTCACTCCAAGTTGAAATGAAGAGGTAATGAATCAAATAATATATTCGATCTTGCATACCCAAATCTATTTGCAACACACTTGTTTTGAGTTCTGAAAAGATCTTCAATGTAGCAAATCTTCTGCAGTACTAATTGCTATCAGTTTCATCAAGATCTTGAGAACTTTCCACAAACATATAAATAACTCTCTTTATAGTTTTATCATCATAGGGCACCAAGGGTGCAAAAATTCTCATCATTTCATTGAGGCATGAAGTAATCAACAAATTTACTTCTTCAACAGGATGCCTAAGCCAATAGGGATGATTCAAAAAAGTAACTCTAGGAGCTAATTCCAACTGCATTTCCTTCGCAGGTGACTGATTCACTTGGCTTAAACAATGTTCTAACAAATGACGAATGTTCTCTCCATTCTCCCTTGATTGAAATTATTTGTCAAGACTCTTTCTAGCCATATAAAGTGTCTCTGCAAACTTCATCTCTTCTTTATTAGCCATACCTTAATCTGACAAGACAAGGTTTCTCAAACCTCTAAAAAAGTGTCAAATTCAAAAAATTATGAAGCTAAAACTAAACTTTTTTATGCTTTCAGATGTAGTAACTGTATTCTATGACTCTCAACTGATAAACAAAGTACTGAAACTCACAAGATGGCAAGAAAATAGGCTCTCAAACCACTGAAATGTGCCAACCAATTTTTTCTTTGAATTATCAAAACACAAACCAACAATATGCCAATTGCTTAGCATTAGCTTCAAAAGAACAATCAAATTGAATGCACTGAACACCAAGAATGTGCACAGAAGACCCGATGTGGGTGAGGTGCTAACATATGGTGAAGGAAACTGAATTATAACTGAACTTAAATATAACTGAATGCAGAAAGACATTGTGAACTAGCCATGATAGATTTCCACCCAACCACTTAATCAATGGGGGAAAAAAGCATTACGATTCAAAACTAATTCATCCACTACGGTGGGCATCAACTAATCAGTGGGAATTTTCCACTTAACAATAGGTGAGAAAGAAAGATACAAATTTTTATTCTCGACACAAGTGGTAAACCATCTAGGGGTTATAGTGTTTGAATTGAATCACGAAGTAATTATAGAAATATAAATGACTAAATAGTACTATTGTTTCAACCTTACAATGCTAAGTATCTACAAGTACAATATGATTATTACAATGAATCTGCAATAGAAAATCTACTCCAAACTCCAGCAAAGAATACACTATATTCCTATATGCAATACAAACTGAATTACCAAGGAATATATATGCAAATGAGTGAATAATTAGGTCTGATATAAAATTGACAGCAAACAAAGAAATCAAACCAACAACTTAACTCTCTCAAAAATTGTCAAAACTTCTTCCAAAGTGGCTCTAAACTCCTCCAAATGGAAATAACAAGAAACTAGAACTATTAACACCAATAATTTAAGCATAAAATAATATAAGCGAAGTCTGATATAAAACATCCAACAAAGCAAGTACAAACCAACAATCAATAAAATCAATAATATGCTTAAAAATCCCACCACTCTTCACCAGAACAACTGAAACTGAAACACACCTTCTAAATTGTTGGAAAACCAAGAAACATCAAGTAATAAGGCACATACAACTCCAAATATTCCCAGCATGGAAACCAA
Source organism: Sequoiadendron giganteum (assembly GCA_007115665.2). Lineage (NCBI taxonomy): Eukaryota > Viridiplantae > Streptophyta > Pinopsida > Cupressales > Cupressaceae > Sequoiadendron > Sequoiadendron giganteum. The sequence goes on along the minus strand of CM021100.1, from coordinate 489,837,817 downwards.
GCACCAAGTACATGGTACAACCCAAAAAAGCGGTCAACCTTGCTTTAAAAATTCAATTGTTCAATGATAAAATCAGAAAATGCACAATTAGGGGTGCCAAGAGAATATACATTGAATGATAAAGCATCCATAATGAAATCTAAATCATACTAAGAGTTGTATATGAAAATCTACTTCAGCCATCAAATAACCAGCAAGCTCAAAACTGGAAATTATCACCAAAATCAGCAATGATGAACCTCAACATGAACTTCTAAATGAACCACACTCTCAAATGATCATCTAGGGAACCATGGTTTTAGGCCGGAAGAACGATATTAAAAATACTAAGCTCCCCCTTAGCCAGGTTCTAAAATCAATTTAGCAACATAACTTTAACATATTTTCCAAAGATAAGAAATGAGAGAGGAAAGGCCTTCTTTTATAGAATTGAAGATGAATGTTGGCTTTCCATCTTCCTCCAAAAGGGATGCCCATTTTAATTTTGCAATAATTTAATTTTTAAAATATTTAATTCACCTTTTTTCTCCTCTTCATTTGTACATCCAAGTCTTCTTGGGGAAATATTAAACATTTAAATGTTTAATTTGTTTATTTATTCTATGAGGCATCCTCCCTTAATTTACCCCTTTTAAAACAACATTAATTCATTAATATAGGCCATGGGGCCTAAAATGAATTCTAAAACATTAATGACTTAAAATAAATTATTTCACCAAAATGGGCCTCAAAATGTTGAAAGCCAATTATGCTCCAAACTCCACTACTCGTAATGGAAACTTAGCTGACTGCTAATGCTACTACCCAAGATGGCACTGCCAGAACTAAAACTTACTAAAAATAGTAAATTCTAAAAATTTACCCAATGCCTTTGGATGGCATACCACTGTGAAGCTCTCCGAAAACCCAGAAAGAATCCATAATCCAAAACTTGAAACTCCATTGTGTTGGCTAAAAATAGAATGTTTTGGAAAAAGTTGTTAGATAGCAATGCATGTTACACCATTCTAAAGATCTCCAAAAACCCAGAAAGCTCCACCAAACATGCATCAAAAATACATACACGCAAACCTTCAAAAATTCCTCAAAACACCAATAAGATAGGAAACCCTAATTTCACCTCTGACAAGCCTATGATCTTTCAGAAATAGGCTATCAATCACTCAAGAGTGAATGGCTAAAATGGGGACATTACATTGTTTACTCATATATTTATATATCTTACTCATCTAGTGGCAACGCTGAATTCTAATTATGCAACATCCTTATTGTACTTTAATTATTCTATTAGCATTTGTTTTTTTGAGGAATATGGTGAATAATTGTAGGTTACTTTTCATACAATAAGATAGGTAAATTATGAACATTTACATGCTTATTCAACAACCCATGGAAGACCATGCAACTTAACACGTAGTGCTGAGAGGCTACCAACACCATACACTTGCCGTAATAACAACTCCCTGCTAAGTACTATGCTAAACAAAATACCCTAAAAGGAAAAGTTCCTTCTGGTTTATTCTACTCTCCGTTCCATTGTGAAAATAAGGCACAAAATTTGGGCACCATACTTAAGATGTGAGGAGGGCGCCATAAGTGGGAGAATAGAAGAAAAGTTTATTGCCCAAATTCACAGGCCTTTTCTTATGGGAAATGTGTATTATTTTATTATTTTATTTATCTATTTCTGACTATTAGCTTCTTATCTTTACTTATTGATTATTGTTGATAGTTGGTTTTTGATACAATTGATTGATTTTATTTTTTTTTTGGATTATTATTGCCATTTCACTTTGTTGTTACAAACCTTCGAGTGGAAAAATTGATGGTTATAATGAGTGCATGAATGAGAAAATAAATCATGTTTATCATATAATGTGAGGCGGCTTTCTTGCTTATCCAACTTCCTCAGAAAAATTGTAAATCTAAAATTGTTACCAATAAAAAACATAAATATATCCTTGTATTTTTTTATTTAGAGAATAAAAAGTGACATGAGTAAGTTCTTTGTATTGTAGCATATTTCTAGCAATTCAACTATTTTTCCTAGATAGCATTATCACTCTGGTTTTGTTATCTTAGAAAAAAACCCACGTCCATAAGGACACATAGATTAATATTGACCCATTCCATTGTACATGAGCATGTAAATAGGTCTATATACACCTCTACAACTATAAGAAAAAATTTCATGTAATAGAAAAAGGCTAGACAAAGGAAGAGAAAAAAATATTTAAATTTCAAATAATTACCAATAAGTTTGTTTCTACCATATTATCATACACATAGCCTAATTTTAGAGGAACTCTTTATTTTGATATAGTTTTCCTATTACAAAATCAGAGATATTTATTTGAATACATAAAATATTAATCTCACAAAACTGTGACATGAGCCGATAGTTGGAAGCTTATAGCTACAACCTGTTTCTTTGAAACTGATCAGCCATAGGGAGGTATCTCTCCTCCCAACTAAAATAGGTCATCAAGCCTTTGAAGACTCTCACCATTCCCCCAAGCTATGAGACCAACCAAGAATAGGGATATACACCCAAACCAAAAACATGTATGCACACAAGAGATATTAAGGCCATCAAACATGTAGTTAGATACAACAAACTTACAGGGACTAAGGAAATAATATAATAACACCATTGCTTCATTAGAAAAGGGGGCCTATATCTTAACTAGTTCTCACTTTCATGGAAGTCCTACCCATCACTCCCATCACTACTCCTTCACCTTTTCCATTGTAACACTTTTTTCTTTAGCTCCCCTCTGAAAAAAAAAGTCTCCTCAAAATCCCCCCTCCAAAATTTTTACTCCACCTTATATGTAGAGAGTTACCTAATCTAGGCTACTAGGATGGGTGGCTTCTTTTTTTTTTTTCAACCCATAAGAAAACATAAAACATATTTTAGGGATTCCAAAACTAAGTGTAGGAAATAAAGGGTTTGGTAGGAACAACTAAACTCACATTTATTCACAAGCTATTCAACAAGGATTGGTTAATATTCTTCGGTGGTCTCTCCTTCTCCCTTTGGCCAATCTCATAAATATTCCTGTACACTCAATGCACAGATCAAATACATCAAAACATGTATACAAATTAAAATGATAACAAATTTAATTATTGTATACAAAAATATCAACTCAACCAAAATCGAAGCATTTATTAACATCACAACATGGTTATCTCATTTGGGTATGTGTAGGATCATCATGGAAAAAAAGGCCCTTAAGTGGCCATGAAAATTCAAAAAATCAGAGTTAGGCAAGTTGACGTAAAATTTTTTATAAGTTATCTATATTATTTCAAAAATATGTAACAATAGAATCTGTAGCAAATTGAATGTAGTTTCTAAACTACTAGGTTTTTTTTTTTATGAAAATCTATTAGGTGAAAATTTGAAATTTCAATGCAGTAGTACTTAAATTTCAAGAAAAAAAGAAGAAGTAGGTATTTGTTTGACGACCGTAACAATAATAAAATGATAATAGTTTTTTATAAGATTTTAGATATAAGTAGAGGACTCATGTCTCAATGTGATGCATATATTTTTGTAATTTTTTTCCAAGTACGTAATTAATTATGAATTTTTTATTACAACTTGGAAAAAATACAAAAAAATCGTATGTCTAACATATTTAACATGGTGAACACTTCCTGAAATTATTATTATTTTTTTAATCCTATAGTATGGAAAGCATAGAATATGAAACATGTTTCAGATTCAAAAAATGTTATACCATTTGAAAGCTATACATGTTTTTCAGCCATCCTATCAATACAGACTTTAGTCATAATTCAAATAGAAAATAAGTAATAATTATTTATTAAATTAAAAGTAAAGCATAATTTATATTGGTGGAAAGTTGAGAGTATCCTTTAAAAACCCTTTTTGTTTCATCAATTTTGGGTAAGAAAAATTTTTCAACCACATGGGCCATCATGTCACTTACATATCACCACTTTTTGTCCCATCATGATGCTAAACATATCCATTTATGTCTTTCCTACTTAAAATAATAATGGTGAATCACATCACTTCAACATAATTCCATTTATTTGGATATAATTGTTATTTAAACTTAGTCTACATATAATAACATAGGCTTTGTACAATTACATTTAATAATGACTTCATATACTCTCAATCATCCCAAAATCAGGTAGTCCAGCATGATTATAACATATTGCTAAAGGAGAAATAACCATGGACTGATAGCCCAATTTCAATAAAGAGTGATCATATTAATATCAAAACCTATTGAGGTTTAGAGGTCAAATTACCATTATTTGTAAGGTTTAAATCACCTTACTCTTATTAGTATCATAATCATCAATAACCTATGGGATTTAGTTTTCTATGTACCATGATTAGCTAATACAAAATAATACATGCAATATTTACATATCCAAATATAAGACAATTATTTCAAAGTAAATAGATCTAGAACCATCATAAGGTAATTATTACAAAATTAGTTGGGCCTTACATTCCCCTCCCCTTAGTTTAGACTTTATTAACTTTCATTGAAATACGTGAGAATGAAGCGAGGAGCACAGATGGAAATATGAGGAAATTTGGAAAATCCTGTCAATTAACACGTCTAAAATAGGTCATTTAGCAAGTGCCAAATTTGGCACTCACCAAATGGCACATCACATTTAGAGAGCACCAGATGTGATGTGTTATTTGGCAAGCTCCAAATTTGGTGCTTGCCAAATGACCTGCTTTGAACAAAACCTGAAGTTCCCCTCTCTTTGGTCGACAACTTTGATAATGCTTAGAGTACACAGTTTATGATCATAGATGGATAGTTGAGGTTTTACCATTCATACACTCTCTAACTCATTACCCTAACTAGATAACTCTTTACCCCTCTAGAGTCTATCTCTCTCAAGTCTCACTCCCTCCCATGCGACCTAGACTACACTCTCTTAGTCCAATCCCCTCTCTCAGGTCTCTTTCCCTCCCACCTATATACCTAAATAAATCTATCTCACTATCCCTCTCTCTCTCCCCCTTTCTTATTTTTGTCTCTCTCACTCCATTTCCCTCTCTTTGGTCATTATCTTTCACTCTCTCTCAAGTGTCTCCCTCCTACCCCCTCTCCCTCTCTTAGGTCTCTCACTCACTCCCTCTATCTCTCTCCCATTCCTTCTCTCTCACTCACTCTATCTATCTCCCTCTCTCACACCCTCTCTCAGGTATCTCCATCCCCCCTCTCTCTTTCTCACACACACACACTCCCTATCTATCTCCCACTCCATCTCTCTCACTCCCTTTATCTTTGTCCCACTCTTTCTCCTTGTCTCAGGTTTCTCCCTTCGACCTCCTTTCCCCCTCCCTCTCTCTCATTAATCTCCCTCCTACCCTCTCTCTATCTCTCAAGTCTCTCCCTCCAAACCCCTCTCCCTCTCTCTCTCTCTCCCACTCTCTATCTCTGTCTCTCTCCCTCTCTATCAAGTATCTCTTTCCCACCCCCTCTCCCTATCTCTCTTTCTCAAGTCTCCCCCTCCTACCCCCTCTCCCTCTGATAATCACTCCCTCAATCTCTCTTCGACTCCCTCCCTCTCTAACACCCTGTATCTCTCTCCCTCTCTCTCGAGTATCTCCCTACCACCTCTTCCCCCTCTCTCTCTCAAGTCCCCCTCTCTCTCATGCCCCTATCTATCTCCCTCCCACCCCTTCTCCCTCTTCCTCCCTCTATCTGTCAAGTCTCTCCATCCTACCCCCTCTTCCTTTGTTAGGTATCTCTTTGTCTCTCTTACTCACTCCCTCTATCTCTCCTAAACCCTATCTCTCTTAATCCCTCCATCTCTAACCCTTTATCTCTCCCTCCCTCCCTCCCACCCCCTCCCACTCCCTCTATCTCTCTCTCTCTTAGGTTTCTTCCCCCACCCCCTCTCTCTATATATATATCTCTCAATCCCTCCATCTCCCTCCCATCCCTCTATCCTGAATACCGCTCTCTCCTAAGTACTCTCTCTATCTCCCACTCCCTCTCTCTCCTACTCTCTAAGGTCTCTCCCTCCCACCCCTTCTCTCCCACTTTGTCCCCCTCTCCTTCTCTCTCAGTTGTCTCCCTCCCACCCTCTCCCCCTCTCCCTCTCTCTTAGGTTTCTCCCTACCACCCCCTCATCGTCCCTCTATCTATCTCTCAAGTATGTCCCTCCTACCCCCCTCTCTCTCCCACTCCCTTTCTCTCTCTCTCACTTCCTCTATCTCTCTACTAATTTTTCTCTCTCCCTCTCCCTCGGGTATCTCCCTCCCACCCCCTCTCTCTCTCTCAAGTATCTTTGTCCTACCCCCTCTCCCTCTCTCTTTTTGTCAAGTCTCCCCCTCTTACCCCACCTCCCTCTCACAAACACTCCCTCTATCTCTCTTCCACTCCCCCCCCTATCTCACTCCCTCTATTTATATCCCTCTCCCTCTTCCTCTATCTCAAGTATCTCCCTCCCACCACCTCTCCCTCTCTCTCTCAAGTAAAGGGTTTAGGTTTTAGGGATTATGATTTATGGTTTAAGGGTAGATGGTGTAGAGTTCAGAGAGAGAGAAGGGGGTTGAGGGTAGAGGGTAGAGGGTTTAGGGGTTTATGGTTTAGGGTTTAAGGGTTTAACGGTTAAGGCTATATGGTATATAGTTTAAAGGTAGAGGGTTTAAGGGTTTAGGGTAGATGGTAGAGATTTTAAGGGTTAAGGGTATAGGGTACATGGTTTATGGTTTAGGGTTTATAGTTTAAGAGTTGAGGGTTGACGGTCGAGGGTTGAGGGTTGAGGGTTGAGGGTTGAGGGTTGAGGGTTGAGGGTTGAGGGTTGAGGGTAGAGGGTTAACCATTGAGGGTAGAGGGTTTAGGGTTTAAGGGTTGAGGGATTAAGGGTTGAGTGTTGAGGGATTAGGGTAGAGAGTTTAGTTAGGTTTAAAAGGGTTTAAGGGTTGAGGGTAGAGGTTATTAGGTTTAAGGGTAGAGGGTAGATAGTTTAAGGGTTTAGGTTTTAACTTGTTTAATAGTTGAGGGTTGAGGGTTTATGGTTTTATGGTTTAAGGGTTGAGGGTTGAGTGTGGAGGGTAGAGGGTTTAAGGTTCAGGGTTTAGGGTTTATATTTTAAGGGTAGAGGGTCAAGGGTTTGGGGTTTACCCTAGTTCAAGGTAGAGGGTTGACGTTTGAGGTTTAAGGGTTGAGGGTTGAGAGTTGAGGGTAGAGGGTGGAGGGTTTAGGGTTTAGGGTTTAGGGATTAAGGGTTAAGGGTAGATGGTTTAGGGTTTAGGGATTATGATTTATAGTTTAAGGGTAGTATAGGGAGATTTTTGGTCATCTCAAAGAAACATCCAAGATCAGTAGTGCCTTTGGAAACTTTAATTTCATATACTCAAGTTTCATAATGTCACATAGTATATATATCTCATATCATAAATTGAAAAAGCACTAATCGCATGTTATCCCCAATTCCTTTGACCTTAATTTCAAATTGTAACATGGTTCATTCACATCACATATTTCATTTTCTCTTCATTTATAAATTAAAATTGAACAACCACAGTAGCTAGCATAAAATGGTCAACCATCACAATAGGCTAAACAAGCATGCAAAATAATCATAATCAAGTCACCATAAGAACTCAAATGTATAAACATCGTAATCAAATCATCATAAGAACTCAAATGTTTAAAATACCATGTCCTAAATGGTATCACCAGACGTAGTCAATAATACTAAAACTCAAAATAGTCTAAACAATAAATGTATCATAGAGGTGGAACTCACACTAGCGCTATGTGGATTTCATTCCAAAAAGCTACTACAACCATCCATCAAATGTTCATTGAACAGCTGAGTAATTTATAATATAAACAATAAACATGTGTTTTAAATTTATTTTACATTTATTTTAAAGTTGTTTTAAAGCTGTTATAAAGTTGTTTTAAAGTTGTTTTAAAGTTGTTGTAAGCATGTATTTTAAAGTTGTTTTAAAAATTTCAAATTTCATGGTGCTAGGATACACAATCCTAATGGAGTCATCAAGATGAGTCCACATGTCCATTATGTTCTTTCGTGGGTCACATATAGATCTACTTGAAGCATCATGCAGACTCACATAATCCCTTTATAAGAAATGCGTTGATTGACATCAAGGCCAAAGGACCAATAACTTAATAAAATGACTAATGATACCATGAACTAGGAGAATAGGTCAGCGAAAAATTATTAATCAATAAAATTTCAAAAAATCCTAGCAAGAGTGATAATACTTTATTTTTGTATTTCCATGCAAATATTTCGTAAATAGACAATACTTAATCTCTTAAAGGAATTTTTTTTTTTTCTAGGTTTATTAAATATTTCATTCCTTTATTTTATGCCATTTACATTACTTGTATATAATTTGAATAGATATTTTAAACACAAAATAGTTCTTTACTATAAATGAATACCGAAGAATAACACAACCATTTATTTTATTACCACTACATTACAATGTTACATTATTACATAGATTTTTAAAGATGAGTAGAGAATTCAGGCTCTTGTTTTTTATAAATGGTACATGTCACTTTATATCAGAAAAAATTGATTCCAAGCTAATGGGCCACTAGCTACTTCGTTACTGGTGACAATACAAACCATATTCTCAAACCGCATGGCTTGTCGAGCATGGTTTGGATCTTGGGATCTTGAATATGGTTCGAAATTCATAATAATCTCAATACAATACACCAAAGAAACCCTAAATAAAACATATAATTCTAAGTTGGTAGTGGCGGCTATGGAATCTAAACCATATTATAAAACAAGTGACTTTGAGAATCCATAGGACTTGCCTACCATGTTGGAGAAATGGGAGTTGTGAAGATACATAATGTGCCTATCTTGTTTGAGAACTAGAGTGATGCAGAAGATGAGGGGTAGTAAATATTCTCCCACCTTCTACATGCAACTTCCATGCATTGGGATAACATACAATGAGTCTAAAAGTCCATAGTTCCTCTTTGAGGGCCTCAGTAAAAATGGAGTACGAGAAGTCACCAACTTTAATTGAAAACAATAATAAAATAATTATGTGGGATTACTCTCTATGAAAGTACTTATCTGCATCAGAGCTCCTTGTCCTGTTTCAAAACCTGTCTCAGTTTTCAAGTCAACTAGATCTACTTCTTACCAATTCCACCCATTCTAAACTTGAAGAAAATTGGTCTTTTACTTTGTAACTACATAATTGAAGGTAGGAGAATTTAGAGTATTCCTAATAATACCACACCACCTTCTTCCTTATTAACCTTGGAAAATGAAAACCCTTATGACAATTCAGAACATTGCACTCAATAATAAATCATTTAGCCTTCTACAAATGATTTAAGTTGCCCCCACCATCCCTATTTATGAGCCACCAATACCACTACCATCCTAATCCATATTTACTCATGACTCATGTGAGTTTGGGTTACATAATGATAATTATGCAAACCAAAAAACCAACTTAACCATGTAACTTAAGTCTTACTTTTATAATTACAATGTTTATTTTGATTGAAATTTAGCTACATGCAAACTGTACCTCAAGTTGACAAGTTGTCAAAATCACCACTCAAATGATATGAAATAATTAAAAATCTTGTTTCAATTGATCACTGGATTAATGGCCTCATCATCTATAGTATGTCATTTAGTTTTCAATATCAAACTATCCAATCAATCTCTTCAGATGTACATATGGCATTAAGCCATAGTACTACAACCACACTTTCTTCAAAGAAAGACAATCTCGAAGATATGTGAAAAATTGATTAAGAAGATAGAAAAAAAAAAGAGAACGTGCCATGTGCTATACTTTCTACCATGTTTAGTATCAATTTATCAAATAAAATATTTTGCTTGCTTTTGATTAGAAGAGTAACTTAATTTTTAATATTTTGAATATTTCCCAAGTACATATGGCATTAATCTGTAGTATCGCATACACATTTTGTTCAATGAAAGACTATATAGTGGATATGGGGAAATCATTAAAAATGTTTAGAATTAAATGAAATTTAGAGTACTTAAAGACATATGTACTTTGGAAGTACATATGGTGTTAATCTGTGGTACCACAACCATATTTTCTTTAATGAAAGAAAATCTGGTAGATATGCAAAAATCGATAAAAATATTGAGAGTTAAATGGTAAGTAGAGTAATTCAAAGCATTAAAAAGAGAGAAATAAATGGCTTGTGTTAGCTTAATCATTATCAATGTCCACTAATAAGTCACAATAAATTTCACTCACTTATTAGTTTTAAAAGCCACATTTTTATATTGACCAATCAAAAAAGGATTTACAAGAATGGAGACATGAAAAATATTTTAATTTAAGTAGTTGAAGGTTGAAGTACATACTACATAGCCATCCTAGCCAAAAATCCACTAACCGTGAAAAAAAAACTAGTCATAAAATACATATTACAAGAACTATTACATTATACAATAAAATATAGACATAATTCATTACTAAAAAAATTGATAACAATAGCAGAGGCCCTCAAATGGGTGTTTGAGAAAAAGGTGAATTTAATTTAACAAAGTAAAAATAGAGAATAAAAGGGAATCACCCAAAATTTCCTCTGAAACTTTGGACTCTTTAATGATTCATTTTTTCGTGTCACATAGCAGATCACATCTCATATTAACCAGGGAAAAATCTTGTGTTGTAGAAGCATGAAATTCCACTTTGTATAAGATTCCACGAATAGGTGTTAAACCACATTCAAAATTTTAATGCCCAATGCCAACTCCAATGAAGAAATAGAATAAATGAAAGGCTACAAATAATGTATTGCCAATGTCTTCACCAAATATTTATCGAGAAAAATGGTGCAGGAGCACCTAGGAAAATACTAGGAAATAGGAAGTATGTTTGTTTTTATGCATTTATATAAGGTCATGTTGACCATTGCATTATGTTTGAAGGTTAGGAATAAGTAGTGGTCAGGAGCTATTAGGTGTGGAAGAGTTGTGAGTTTAGACACTCATGGTGGGTAAGTTCTAGTAATTGGAAATAAAGCCCAAAATGTTGCATTAAGCAATTTTGGCCTTAGGTGGTGGTTATGTCCGACCAAGGGGAAGGATAACCACCTTTTGAAACTTTATAAGGTGTGCATTGACCTATGTGAAAGGTTCAAAGGCTTAGAGAATGTTTGAAAAGTTTGAAATTGAAAATTCTCATGGATGATAACCGAAGACAGGAGGAAATAACTGATTTTTCTGTATTGTGTTCTTTGTAGTGTGTTAATGAATTAACCAGGCATCTTGATACATTTGGAATGAGATTTAATTGTTCGTAGAAGCTTTGTGTGGACAGTAGTTAAGCATTCTCATTGTTTCTTAGTTAATTCTTGGATAGTTTAGTTTCTTGTCATTGTTGAATAGTCTAGTAAATTGTTAATCATGGAGACTTAGACCTCTATCTTCAACTATACCTTGTGTATAGCCTATGGGGGTTGAGGCTAAGCCCCATGCCTATATATAGTTTAGGTTTAGGAATCTTTAGGAGTAGAAGGTTCATGAGGAAAGTCTCTTCCTAGGCGAGCTTGGCAATGCCCGGCTAGGAAGGACAGTGCTAGAAAGCACATAATTATAGGGAAGACTTCTCCAGGACAAACCCCATGGTAGAAGTGTGGAAGGATGTCTCATAGTGGTCTAGTACCAAGGAGGAGGTTCCAACAGTCTGTTTGCTAGGTAAACTCTTTGACTGTCCAACTGGGTGGTCAGGAATTGGCTAAAAACCCTACATTTTGCAAAGTTTAAGGAAAGACCTATGTATGGCAAGGCAAGGCCTAAGGGTTTGGAAATATTGAAGAGGTTGGTATAAGGACCAAGAATCCATGAAAAAGATTTAAGATTCTTTGGAGAAGTTTTGAGCAACATCCTCTTTTCTTGGGTTAGGAGGGCTAAAAAGAGACTCTAGGCTTGTTGCCTCGAAAACCTACGTGAGGGTTTGGAAGAAATGATGATGAGATGGAGTCTAGTGGTTATCCAAGAGATCTAATGGTATACTTGGAATCATGACAATACACCTTTACACCCCTGCAAGTATATAGTTTAGCTTTGTGTGTATTTGGCCTTTAGGGTTGATTAAGGGTCAAGGGTGAAGCAGAGGCGAAGCACTGAGTTTTGGTTGTGTTGTGTGACATGGATGGAAGAGGGGATGGCTAGTAGAACTAGAGGTAACTGCATTTGAGTCATGACCTATAGGTTGAGTTGGTGGAGAGAGCCACCAAAGGGAATTGCTGAGGTGAGACCTAGAGCATGGAATTGTGATTGTTCCATCCATTCCCCTTTTTACATCAGATTGGTATCAGAGCAAGTTAAAGGTTTGGGATAGTGACTTGTATGTCAGACCTAGATTCAAGTGGTTCCACAATCATGGTGACAAATTTTGAGTTGGCAAAGAAGGTTGAAGACCAAGAAGAAGATAGTAGAAGACTGAGGGAAAGACTAACACAATTGGAGGAGACATTGAGTACTGTACTAAACAAGGATGCTAAGGACACTAATAGGGTACTAGAGAAAGAAGAGGTTGCAGAGGAAGACAAGATCCTTGAACCTGGCCCTGTTCTACAAGAGGAGCCTTTCTTGAAGGCATTGAAATATTTGAGTGGGAAGGCACTTGAAGGCATACCAATGTTCAGTGGGAAGATGGAAGCCGATCTAGTCATGGATTGGATAGAAGGTATGGAGAATCATTTTGAGTGTGATGGGGTCGCAGAGGCACAAAAGGTGAAGGTGGCTAAATCAAGATTGAGACGATCAGCCTTGACATGGTGGAAATTCATCCAAATAGAGAGGGAGAAGGAAGGAAATAAACCCATCTCAACTTGGAAAGGTATGGTTGCAAAGGTGAGAGAAGCCTACATGCCTAATGACTATGAGATTCAGCTACACAAGAAGAGGCAAAGCCTAAGGCAGAAAGACCTAGATGTTAATACCTACATAAAGGAGTTCCAAAAGCTTTGTATGAGGTCTAATGTTTCAGAAGATGAAAGCCTCAAGGTGGCTAGATATCTTAATGAATTGAAATGGAACATTCAAGAGGAGATGGCTCTTTTAAGTCCAAAGATAGTACATCAATGCTACAAATTAGCTATGAAGATTGAGGAGAGAAGCAAGAGGAAGCAAGATCAAGTTTCTAAAGGTAGAGATAAAGGCAGAGATCAGAGAGATCAAAGAGGATAGTGTGGTGGCTACCAAGGTAGAGGTAATAACCAAAGAAACCAAGGAGAGTTCAAAACCACCTTCTAGAGGAGGGTATAACAGAGGTAGAGGCTCTCAAGGAGGATCCAATAGAGGAAGAGGAGCAGGTAGGAGTAATTCCTATTTTGCAACCATGAAATACTATTATTGTGGTCAAGTTGGACACCCAGCCTATAGATGCCCGAAAAAAGCAACTTCATCAAGTAATGAGAAGAGAGTGGCTTATGCACAAGAGGATACCATGAGCCCTAAGGCAACTGAGGTAAGTCATATTGAATCTGATAATGGAGAGAGTTTGATGTTTAGAACAGTGTTGATAAGACAACCGGTCAAAGAACAACCAAAATAAAGGAGAGCTCTATTCAGGGTAAGGTGCAAGATACTTGGTAAATTATGCAAGGTCATAGTAGACTCGGGTTCAACAGACAATATTTTCTCAGAGGAGGTAGTAATGAAATTGAAATTGAAGAAGGTACCCCACACTAACCCCTACAAGGTCACATGGCTTAACAAAGGGCGAAGTGTTTTAGTGAATGAGCAAGTAACAGTGGAGTTTTCCATTGGAGGGTACAAGGACAAGTTAGTTTGTGATGTTTCACCCATGGATGCATGTCATCTACTATTGGGTAGACCATGGCAATATGATAGGAGTGCCATGTATGATGGAAAGGAGAATAAAATTTCATTTAAGAAGGATGGAAAGACTTTAAAATTGCAATCACTATCAGAAGAGGGTGAAGGACAGTCAAAGACACCAAGTGTGCTACTAAGTAGTGGAAAAGAGTTCCTCAACACCCTACATGAAGGTGGAGAAGGATATGTAGTTCTATTGCTATCCAAGGAGGAAGACAAGACTGAAAAACCAGTCATACCCGAAGCAGTCCAGAAATTACTTATGAAGTACAAAGACATTGTAAGTGATGGCACACCTACAACTTTACCTCCTAAAAGAGCTATTAGTCATCAAATTGACTTCATACCTGGAGCATCATTATCTAACAAAGCAGCATACAAGCTTAAACCGGATCAGAATTTGGAAGTGGCTAGACAAGTGCAAGAGTTGTTGGATCAAGGATTGATTCAAAAGAGCATCAGCCCATGTGTAGTACCAGTAGTTTTGGCAACCAAGAAGGGAGGAAAATGGAGGTTATGTATTGATTCTAGAGCAATAAATAGAATCACCATTAGGTATAGGTTCCCTATTCCTAGGATTGAAGACTTAATGGATTGTCTAGGAGGAGCTCAATACTACACCAAGTTGGATCTCAAGAGTGGATACCATCAGATCAGATTTAAAGATGGTGATGAATGGAGAGTGATGCCATTTGGTCTCTCCAATGCCCCTAGCACGTTCATGAGGCTCATGAATGAAGTGTTGAAGGACTTCACAGGGATATTTGTGGTAGTATACCTTGATGGCATCCTCATATTCAACAAAATAGCAAAGGAGCATTTAAAACATGTGGAGTTGGTTCTTAGAGGGCTGCAAGAGGAGAAGTTGGCTATCAACTTGGAAAAGTGTGAATTTTTCAAACAAGAACTTGTATATTTTGGATTTTTAGTGTCTAAGGGATCATTGAAGAGGGATCCAAGCAAGGTGGAGGCAATCATAAACTGGCCTACACCAAAAACAGGGACTAAGGTAAGAAGTTTCCATGGATTGGCTCAATTCTATAGAAAATTCATAAGGAACTTTAGTGGTATTTGTGCATCGGTCTTAGATACAATAAAAGGTGGTGTGACAACCAAGTCTATGTGGACACAAGAAGCTGAGAGAGGGTTTGAGAAACTGAAACAAGAGGTGGCAACTTAACCTATTCTCTTGTTGCCTAGGTTTGACAAGTTGTTCACTATGGAATGTGATGCTAGTGGAGTGCAAGTTGGAGGAGTGTTGAGTCAAGAGGGCAGACCTGTAGCATTCTTTAGTGAGAAGCTCAATGAAGCAAAGAAGAAATACTCAACCTATGACTTAGAACTCTATGCTTTAGTTCAGTCAATTAGGGAATGGAGGAATTACCTTCTACCCAAGGAGTTTGTAGTCTTTACAGACAACCAAGCACTCAGTTACATGAATACCCAGGACAAGTTGAGCAATGGGCACTTGAAGTGGATGGAATACATCCAAGCTTTTACCTTCACCATCAAGCAAAAGAAGGGATAGATGAATAAGGTAGCAGATGCATTGAGCAGGAGGTTGTTGAGAGTACAAGAGATACAACTAAAGAGCATAGGGATTGAAAGCTTTAAAGATCTCTATGGAGAGGATGAAGACTTCTCAGAAGCTTATAAGGTATGTTTAGATTTTGAGAATCATTTTCATAGTCAATATGCTGAGTATACATTGCAAATTGGTCTATTATTTAAAGGGAATCAGTTGTGTGTTCCAAGAGGATCAACAAGAGAAAACCTCATTCAAGAAAAGCATAATGGCAGTCTTAGTGGGATTTTGGCATCAACAAGACTTTGAAATTAGTACAAAGGTTTTACTATTGGCCTAAGTTGGCAAGAGATGTTAGAAAGTATGTGGAACAATGTGTTGTATGTATGAGAGCTAAGGGAGGAGGTAGTAATGCTGGTCTTTATCAACCCCTACCCATTCCTAACACACCTTGGGAGTGTGTGAGCATGGATTTTGTGGTAGGAATCCCTAAGACCAAGTCTAGTTTTGACAGTGTGTATGTGGTGGTGGACAGATTTAGCAAAATGAGTCACTTTATTCCTTGCAAAACCACTCATGATGCTAGCTACATAGCTCATATTTTCTTCAAGGTGGTTCTAAGTATTCATGACCTACCTTTAAGCATTGTTTTAGACAGGGATGTTAAGTTCATGAGTCATTTTTGGAAGACTCTTTGGAGTAGGTTAGGTACCAACCTATCTTTTGGATCAGCTTACCATCCTCAGACCGATGGTCAAATAGAGGTGGTTAACATGGTGTTGGGTAATCTTCTTAGGTGCTTAACAAAGGAATATGGACAAACATGGGACATGGTCATCTCACAACCTGAGTATGCTTATAATGACAGTGTGAACCGTACTATAGGGAAGAGTCCTTTTGAGGTTGTGTATGGGATGCACCCAAGAGGAATTTGTGAGATCAGAGATCTAGGAACCATGGAGAATAGGAGTGGACATGTTGAAGACTTCAATTAGACCATGAAAGAGATTCAGGAGCAGGTGAAGAAGACAATCACCGAAGCTACACAAAAGTTGAAGGAGATGGTAGATTTGACAAGGAAGGATGTGCAATTTGCAGTGGGTGAGTATGTCATGGTTCACCTCAATAAATCCAGGTTGCAGAAGGGAGTTTCAACCAAGCTACAGATGAAGAGAGTCGGACCATGCAAGATATTGGCCAAGTATGGTAAAAATGCATACAAGGTTGAACTACCTACTGACTTAGGAAAATCACCGATTTTCAATATAGCTGACTTGATCAAATATAAGGGATCAGTAAAAGGAATGGATCAGAATAGTCAAGAGATCTTCAAGGACATTAGCAACATACCCCTACCTTCTCAAGACAAGCAACAAGCTAAAAGGATCTTGGAATCAAGGGTACAAAAGTCTACAAGACATAAGGTGTACATGGAGCACGTTATCTAGTGGAAGAATAAGCATGAATTAGAAGTTACATGCATACAAGAGGATCAGTTCAAGAAACTTGGCATTGATTTTTCATTGATCTCTCCTTCTACTCCTTAGTGTTTATGCAGGGAGGGGGAGAATGGTGCAGGAGCACCTAGGAAAATACTAGGAAAATAGGAAGTATGTTTGTTTTAATGCATTTATATAAGTTCATGTTGACCATTGCATTATGTTTGAAGGTTAGGAATAAGTAGTGGTTAGGAGATATTAGGTGTGGAAGAGTTGTGAGTTTAGACACTCATGGTGGGTAAGTTCTAGTAATTGGAAATAAAGCCCAAAATGTTGCTTTGAGCAATTTTGGCCTAAGGTGGTGGTTATGTCCGACCAAGGGGAAGGATAACCACATTTTGAAGCTTTATAAGGTGTGCATCGACCTATGTGAAAGGTTTGAAATTGACAATTCTCATGGATGATAACTGAAGACAGGAGGAAATAACTAAATTTTCTGTATTGTGTTCTTGGTAGTGTGTTAACAAATTAACCAGGCATCTTGATATGTTTGGAATGAGATTTAATTGTTCTTAGAAGCTTTGTGTGGACAGTAGTTAAGCATTCTCATCGTTTCTTCGTTAATTCTTGGATAGCGTAGTTTCTTGTCATTGTTGAATAGTCTAGTAAATTGTTAATCATGGAGACTTAGACCTCTATCTTCCACTATATCTGGTGTATAGCCTATGGGGATTGAGGCTAAGCTCCATGCCTGTATATAGTTTAGGTTTAGGAGTCTTTAGGAGTAGAAGGTTCATGAGGAAAGTCTCTTCCTAGGTGAGCTTGGCAATGCCCGGCTAGGAAGGACAATGCTAGAAAGCACATAACTTGCAAGGAAGACTTCTCCAGGACAAACCCAGTGGTATAAGTGTGGAAGGATGTCTCACAGTGGTTTGGTACCATGGAGGAGGTTCCAATAGTCCGTTTTCTAGGCAAACTCTTTGACAGTCCAATCGGGTGGTCAGAATTGGGTAAAAACCCTACATTTTGCAAAGTTTAAGGATAGACCTGTGTACGGCAAGGCAAGGCCTAAGGGTTTGTAATTCTTGAAGAGGTTGGTATAAGGACCAAGAATCCATGAAAAATATTTGAGATTCTTTGGAGAAGTTTTGAGCAACATCCTCTTTTCTTGGGTTGGGAGGGCTAAAAAGAGACTCTAGGCTTGTTGCCTTTAAAACCTAGGTGAGGGTATGGAAGAAATGATGATGATATGGAGTCTAGTGGTTATCCAAGAGACCTAATGGTATACTTGGAAGCATGAAAATACACCTTTATACCCCTGCAAGTATCTAGTTGAGCTTTGTGTGTATTTATCCTTTAGGGTTGATTAAGGGTCAAGGGTGAAGCAGAGGCAAAGCACTGAGTTTTGGTTGTGTTGTGTGACATGGATGGAAGAGGGGATGGCCAGTAGAACGAGGGGTAACTACATTTGAGTCAGGACCTATAGGTTGAGTTCGTGGAGAGAGGCACCAAAGGGAATTGCTAAGGTGAGACCCAGAGCATGGAATTGTGATTGTTCCATCCATTCTCCTTTTTACATGAGATGTCCATGCAATTGGACAAGAAATTTGAAGTTACCTTAGAATGTAGATCACAAGGGTTGTTCTAAAGCCATTCCCAACCCATAATTATTCTTATAGCATCCTCAACCTACACACAAGGAGTTGTAGAAACCATACCCAACTTTCATCTGTTATATCCATCATCACTTCTTTTCTCCTGAAAATATTTGGGTAGCATGATATGCCATGGTGAATCCATATCATAATTAAATTTAGAAAAGAGAAGAAAGAAAGAAAAATGAAATATATTATAAACGATATGAAGAACATCAATTTGGTGAACTATATATAGAATTTAGAATGAAGAAAATCACATCAAATACTCAACACTTACATTTAATTCACAACTTGATGTGACAATATTATTTTAAAGAAATGAGTGATGAATTTAAGTCATTGAAAAAATAATAAAACGTCAACCATTGATTTTTTTAAATCTAACAGTTCTGGAATTATTTTAAAGGTTTTAATTCACAAGTCTAGTGCTTAAGACATTTTCTTCCAGAATGAAACTACAATCATCTATCTTGTGATAATAGTTGATCTTTGATGAGCTTAGTGCTAACCATTGATTCCTTTTAGACCATTAATCATGAGATCAAGCTAGGTCCCACTAGTGCGGACTTGCAGGACTTGCCTGATAGTTAATCACCAATATCAACCATTGATTTTTGTGAGCAAATATTTGTCACCTAAATTTGATAATCCATGGAACTGGTAATCATCTAGGTCGAGGGGCTAGTCACAATGATTAGTCCAAAGGATTAATTCATTACTTAAGCAACCTTCAACTATCGATAGCCAGTCAACAATAAAATATTATTTTGGGTGTGATGACTTTAGGTGATTTAAGATGTAATAAAATTTCAACCATTGATTTTTGGAAATCTAATGGTTCTAGTGTTATTCTAGAGGTTTGAGTTCACAAGTATAGTGCTTAAGACATTTTCTTCAAGAATGGAACTACAGTCATCCATAAAAAATTCATCAATGGATCATGGGTTATACTGATTTGTCTTGACATCTCGCTTCAAACATAATGAATATGTTGAAACTTGTCCCTAGTCCAAACACTTAATGAAGGAATTTGGATGTATGGAAAATTTGTCCTGGAATAGAATAATATGTAGCATTTGATATTTTTTCCATCCACGCTATGATTTATTATTGGCATACCACTTTATTTCGCCAATGAATTTTTCTATTGGTTTGACATTATGTTTAATTCAGAAATGGTTTTTTTTATTCATTTGAAAATAGGTTTAATTCACCAATGAAAATTTTTTTTTTGGTAACTTCAAAACATTTGTGAATCACCAACAAAAATAATATATTTGTTTGAGCATAGATTTAATTGATGAATAGAAATATATTGTTGGTTTGAAAACACGTTTAATTCACCAATGGAAATATCTTATTGGTTTGAAAATAGGTTTTAATTTCCAATGAAAATATTTTATGGTTTTAAAAAAATTGCAATTCACTAGGATTTTCCAAACACTTCTAGTGATTACAAAAGATTCACCAATTGAGATTATTTTTTCTTGAAAAATAAAAAAAAATTCCAATAAAATTAATATTTTTATCAGGAAGTATACAATATTTGCCAGGATTTTACACCTTCGTCGAGGGGGGGTTCTTAAATTTAACCCTATTATTTCGTTATATTATATTCATTTTTTTATTTCATATGATGGATGAATTATGATGTTTTATGTATTTTATATGGTTATCTGATGAATCTATATGTTACTATGCATTATGGATGCCTAATGTATTTTTTGTACTTATATGTACTTTATCGTTATGATGTTATGGTTGCATTATGATTATGATGTGATGATTATGGATGAAATGATATATGTAATGCTATGTATGATTTCTATTCACATTAGGCAGATTTAATGTATATGAAATGTGATGTTTGGTTGTCATGTTATGTAAATGTTATGTATATACAATGTGATGTATGCTTAATGAATTATGTACTCAATATGATATGATATGATTATGACGTGGAGTGCCTATGTGGATACATATATGATTCCTATAATGAAATGCGATCAATATTTTGTATTTTCTTATGCAATATGGATGAACTAATATGTTTATGATGATTCTGAGATGCTTCTAACATGATTATGTATGTAGGATACTTTTGTATGTCACAAGACAACATCAAGATGTGGATGGAAAAAGTGTTAGCGTGGAGTTAGTGGAGACAAAGAAAGATTGATATTTACATGAAGAGATGCTACGCTATGCATGTAATGATCATTTAGCATTAAAATTTTGACAAATGGACAATAAACACCATAGTATGACATAGACAAAGATATGCAAAGTTATCCACTTATAAAATATACAGATAAAAAACAAGGAATGCCATGACTCATACTAGGAGAAAGGTTTCCCCAGTATTTTTTCAAAACAGCCACAAACAATTATTAAAAGAAAATAAAGTCATGAGGCATAATCACTCCTCTAAATCCTTCTTGGGACATCCTCGAGGTGGCTAATAACATGACCAAAAAAAATAAAAAATGAGAAGACAAAGTCAACCAACAAATTCAATAGCCATTGGGATTGTTTTCTAGTATTTTTTTGCTAATAGGATTTGATGAGATTGGTTCACTAATTGAGTGATGGGTTGAGGGATTGAATATGTCTAGTTTTAGAAGATAAAAAATGTCAGATAACACATCTAGTTTGGTTTCAATCATGCAACCACCTTTATAAGGACAATGATGGCAATGTCTAATTTCAAGAAGGAGGCATCCTGTATAAGACAAATGGTAGGATCTGGTCTAGTTTTAAGAAATGAGATAAGTTGTATAAGAAGTTGAGTCTAGTTTCAACAATGCCACCTCTTGTATAAGACAATTGATTTAAATTTTTTATGTTTGATTGATTAGGTTTGAATACTAGTTAAATAGTTAGTATGTTGGTTCATGATTTAATTAAGACTTAGAAAGTTACTTATGTGTGATCAAAGTGTCTGATTGATTATGCATAGAGGAAATATAGTTCAATGAAATTTGACCAACGTGACTTGACACTAAATTTGTTTTTGGGATTTTGAAAGTTATTTGAATGTTTTTAGATTTTTGGAATATTTTAATGTTTTTGGAATTTTAACATGTTTTCTGATTTCTTTTGGATTTTTTAGGTTTTCTAATTTTTTGGATTTTTGATATAGTGACCTCTGATACCAAGTATTGGATCTATTGAAGACATGAGTAAAGTACTTGCCCCCAGTTAGGAACATGATCAATTTACTACGTATGGGATACGATAAGCTTTATTATGGATGGATATGGAAGGTGAATACATGTGAAATGTCAACTGTTATAGGCTATGGAAAGGACAAAAAGGTGTTATTATGGATGACATGAGAAAGTGTGAAGGTGAATTTATTACGAGTAAGGGTAGAAAACCAAATAGAATTATAATAGATGATGTAGACAAGACCAACTACGCAAGGTGCCTATTTGTGAGGTTTTCACCATGATACTTATCCAAAGTGCCAACCAAGTGATTTTCACTATTGGATGAATTATTTCTCTTTAATATTTTTTCAATTTATTATTTTCTATCTGTCACCGAGATTTTTCTTTTCCAAGTTTTCATCAAGGTGACAATTTTTTTTTTGTATTTTTAGGTTTTGACATGGCTCTATGAAGCAAGGTGTAGAATTTTTGTAAATTCATACTACAGATAGGTTCTAACAATGGTTCACTTTCTGGAGTTGAAAGCTAATATTCACCAAACCCATATAATTCCATTACAATGTATGTACCCAACTAGTTAAGCTAAAATTTGGATGACCTTGTTGGACGAAGGGATCTAATCTAAATGAAGGGTGTGAATGATGGATGCATAGGGTGACTAATATAGTGAATGAAGTGAGCTAGGGTATGATTCCTATTCTGAAAACTACATGGGCCATCACATTTCATACGAAAAGGATTTTGGGTGACCACTAAGTTATAGTACATGAAGGGGTCATTGTCAAAGGTCAATCGACGAACATCACCAGGGGTGATGGAGTGATATGATGGATGTGTAAATATGGATGGATTTAATAGAGTGTATGGATTGAGTGAAAGTGATGAGGATGGATAATTTAGATCAATGATATATTTTATTGACATTCTGCTTTGATAGACGCACCCAGATAATTTTTTATGAAGAGGCATAATTGGATATCAATTTTTTCTTACTTTCATTCTTGGCTTTTGTTTTTATCTTTTACTTTCCAAATAGATTTTGATTTTGACTAGAGGAATTTTCTTGATCTTTCTTTCTTTGCATTATTTCTTTTGATTCTAGATCTCCTTTTGAAGAATAAACTTTCTCCTTTGATTCTTGAGCTTTATCCTTGTTATTTTCTTGAGGTGCTACTCGTTTGTCCATATTTATGAGGTGGGATGGTATAAGTGAGATGGATAAGTTGAATGAAGGGGATGAGATCGATGAGATAGGTGAGTTGACAAGAATGTGTGGTTCATAGAAGAGAATGGTGATACACTCAATGGATTCTCTAGGACTATCCTTTTTGGCACTGTTAACATCAAAGGAAGATTGCAAACCCTTGACGAGTTGGGAAGAAGGTTTAGTAGAGGCAATAGTAGGGGATGCATACCCTAACATAGGATGGTCAAAATAGAAGGATGATGGGTTAGAAGATGGATGATATTGAATAGGATCATGAGCATATATGGAAAAGATAGAGGTGTCATCGGGATCCCAAAAGGTGTCAATCTAGACACGACCATCTATTTGGTTATTTTCACAAATATTTTAAGCAAACTTAAAATCATTCTTGCAAGCTCGGATATCATTAGCAGTATTAAAATATTCACCTATGGATGACTTCTTAGCACAAAATGAATTGTCCATACAATACTCTCCACATCCCATTTCATGGATCTAGATCTTGGTTTTAGAAGGTGCAGTGAATGAAGTAGATGATTTGACCAAGGAAAGTGGATCAATTTAATGTGATGAGATGGAAGATGAATCTTCTTAATTAATATCCACTTGAAATCTAGTAGTCCCTCCCAAATTATTACAGTATTAGAAACGATCAAGATCACTAGCTATTGTGATTTCAGTGCCATTGTGGGAAACCTTTAAGCATTGATGGTATGTCGATAAGATGAAATTCATAGCATGAATCCATGGTCAACCAACATGATGTTATAGGGGAGATCCAGGTCCAATACTTAGAATGCGGTGTCTGATATAGTGGGCCCAAATCTATTACGTAGCAATATGACACCCTTGGAAGAGCATTATGCATCATCGTAGGCCTTTATGATAATTATCTTTGAAGATTCCACACAAGATTAAAAGAAACCTAATGGAATAACCAATTAGAGTACAAAAAATTGAGCTCCACCATCTACCATGACTCATCTATTTTTTTTTTATTAATGTAGACTTCTAGGTGCAAAGGCTCATTGTGGTTGGATTTTTGTGTTGAGAAGTCTTGGTTAGAAAAGGTGATGTGGAGAGTGTTGGATAATTATCCCACCATTTTCTAGAATCATTTGACATCAAGGTCAGTAGGCATAAAAGTGCATTGCAATTCTTTTTCTAGAATAGCTTTTTATTCAAGAGATATGTAAAGTAACTCAAGGAGAGATATCTAAGTAGGTGTCTTCCCTAGGTGCTCTAAGAGGTGATATTGGGAATTTTTGTGTTGTTTAGGGGGAACACCTTGTATGGTCACCTTGGTTCATCACATTAGAGAAACACATTCAAGTGGCTTCTTGATGGTAATGATATTAGCATGGTTATCCAAGAATCAAATATTATTTATAGTATAGTCATAGGAAACAGGGATGAAGTTAGCTTGATCATTGGTCTTTGTAACTAAATTGGAGGCTTTCCCTATCCCATGATCATGAAAAGGAATCTTAAAATGGTATGGTCACTATTGGATGTTGGTTGTTGGGTTTTTACTTCTATGATTCCATTTTCAATGAGGTCTTTAATTATGTTCTTGAGTTTTCGACATGACAAAGTTTTGTGTCCTTTAGTATGGTGATATTCACAAAAGGAATTATCATCCCAGCATGATGGTTTAAACTCTCCTATATCATAATTCTTTACCTTATGAAGTTGGGTGACCTTAGACTACAAATTTTTTTTCAAGATGGATTCAATTGGTTCCCCTAAGGGAGTGTATTTTCATCTTGGTGGAAAATTTATTTGAGTTGCATGTCCTTGGTTGTTTTGGATGGTGTTTCTTGTTTTCTCAAGGACATTTGGTGAGTCATTTGATACATTAGATCCTTTAAGGGTGATTTTAGGATGAATTTGGTGTATTTTCTTTGCATCTAAAACTCCATAATTTATAATATTCCTACTGTGAGCCCAATACTTGTTTTTTTCATTTGAGGTACCTTGGGTGTTCTAATTTTTGTTGAAATTTTTAATTTCCCCTTTTACAATCAATTTATTTTTTAGCGTAATTCCTTTCTCCACAAATTTAGTGAATTTAGTGCAATAATGGACTTGTAATTGGTATTTTAGTTTTGTGACCAAGTTTTATATGAATATGACAACCCTTTGTTTCTCAAATATCTCACAAGGACATTGACTATCCAAACTTCTCCATCTTTGAAAAAATGATATAAATGACTCATCTTCCTCTTTTTTTGTATGACACTTGATGTGCCTATGGTAATTTCTTTTTTAATGTTATAAGAAAAATGTATCACAAATTTATTGGCTAGTTCATCCTATGTTCATATGCTTGTAGGTAAGTGGTAAAACCATTTGAGTGTTTGTCCTATAAGAATCCTTGGGAATAATCTCATGAGGTATGTATGTTCAGATGTGATGTTTATGCAGGCCATGTTAAATTCCCTCACATGTTAAATTGGGCTCCCCTTTCCTCTATACTTGGTAAAATTTGGAGTAACATAGATGTGAGGAAATGGAGGCATGTATATGCTCTTGTGTTGAGTAATTTTTCTTTGTTGATATTTACATGATGTCAACTTGTCTTTCTAGTGTAATAATTTGGTTTGTCAAGACATCAAGTTGAGTCAATGATGTGTCCACTGGTTTTTCAACTGCATTATGATATGGTCACATGTTTGAGTCTTGCAATCCAATATTTTGGATGGATGAATTGGTGTTGGTTTTGAATGTTATGAGTGAAGGATGGAATTTGATTTGGGATGTTGGGAGTGAAAATTGAAAATTGAGAATACTTTTAAAAGGACCTTGTGATGATGTATTAGAGTTTAATTTAAAATTGGTATTTTGTGTGGTGTTTGTCTGTGGCTTAGGTCCACTGATGCAAACCTTTCACATTTTTTTGTTTGACTTGTTTTTCCCTATTGAAAGGGGATTCGAAGATGAAGCACCCATAGCATTAGATGATGAGCCAATGGATTAAATGTTGTAATAGGGGGTTTTGTCATAGCTTGTGAACCTTGTGTTCCAAATAGTGGTGCCATATTGACCATTGTGGTATTTTTTTATGTCCCTCCTAATGGAATGGTAGTATATATTTGTGGGATAGTGTGATTAGGAGTAGATGCATTATGTCCTTGGTTGTGTATAGTCTCATTGATTTATATTGCGGCTAGTGTGTTAACATCACAACCATCAGATTTTTTAGCTCCACTTTGTAAAAAAAATTCTAGTAATCATTGTGGGTCTTGTGCTACCGTCTCATCTAAAAACCATGTCACACTACGGTCTTGAGTTGTTGCCTCAATCTCCTCTTTAGTTAGAGGTATTTGGATGTCTTTTATTGTGAACATTTCAAAAGGATTGGGAAATGATGATCATGTTGTAGGTGTCTCATTGGATGCATACCTAAATTTCATGTTGCTAGTAGGATTGAAAAAGGGGTCTTCATTGGTGTAGTCCATTTATTTTCTTTTCATTTATAATCTTGTTTGGACCATATAAGACTTGCAAATGTGATGAATGGTATATGAATTATAATCATTCTAATGTCAGGACCAGGACTAAATTATGCAACTATGCTTATTTTTTTGGGTTTTCCAATGTATAATAAATGACAAATGATGATGCACTTATGGCCAAGATTAAGGCACAAAGTGACAATAAATAAAATTGAGATGTGGTAATGTCACTATGGTTCAAAATCTATGGTGTGATTATGACTAAAGTATGCAAATGTCATTTTATGATGAAGGCTATGGTATGAAAAAATTTATGATGTGAAGAAAAATAAATTTTATAGACCTAAGAAGAGACTACTAATGAAACTAAGATAGTCCAAAGTACCAAATCTATTTTTCAAGACCATAAAAAGATCAAAGAATAAAGTGATGATGATTTAAAAAGTGGACATTAAACTAGACTCATGAGTTTAAAGGACCAACTCAAATGACAAATATTGATTGATGAAGTGACAAGGTCAAGATAACCTAAATTTGTGAAAATGATTTAATCAAAAGTCTGAGAAGCCTCCTTGTCTAAATTCTACAAAAGTGTATGCAACTAATGAGTGTCCTAAGGTTTGAATTAAGGTGTATACAACTAATTCAATTGTAACCTTAATGAAATAAAATGGAATGAATGATCTAAAATGAGAAAGTTTATAATCTAATGAGATTATTCGAATTAAGAATTCACCCAAAATAAAACCACACTAGAATTTCCTATCAACTAGAAAATGTGGCTCATGGTCTGTCAAATGTGTTTTATTGTCTTGTATATGTGGTGCATATTTCTCAAAAAATGTGGTTCTCTATTTTTTTGGTTAGGGTTTACATTTTGGAAGATGCGGTGAATAGTGTGTTTAGCCCTAGTTTGAATTTTTTGTATTTATTTTTTGTCTTGGGTTTTTGTGAAATGTGATGTCAAACAAAATAAACAATCTAAACAAAAGTCTTAGCTTTTGAGTGAAAAAAAAATTGTGAGTGTTATGTGTATGTTCAAGGGTTATTCATGTTGAAAATGAAGGTAAATTTATAGCTTAAAACTTGTAAAACTATGTGACTGTAGATCTAATTACATATTATTTTTCATAATTATTTGTGTATGATTAATCTTTCTAGATCAATTTTATCATTTGTATAAATAGACAAAAGATTGTGGAAGAATGAGATAAAACATAGAAGTGACACAACATATGCGTGGACAAACCCTTTCAAGAAAAAACTCCACCAAAATCAATAGTGCTTATATTATTTAACCTTACAATAATATTATAATAATGTTGTATCAATCCTTGATTGATATGATTCATTTTTCTTCAATAATGCTTCTTCACAAGCTACAAATAAATCTCTTAAAAATCTTATGTACTTTCTGAAATAAATAGACAATTATGAGCTTTGTAAACTCCTAGGAGTTGTCAATTTTAAGAGAATAAAGCTCCTCAAAAACCTACACCTAGATTTGGAAAGTAGAGTTCCACCATGTAAACAAAATTCAAACAAAATTCTTCCTCAAATTTGGTGCCGCAAACTGAACACTTAAATGAACTTTGGTCAAGAAGATATCTTTTCAAATCCACCTCAAAGTTGTCACCTGAGAATGGTCCCACTTAACTCAACCTTGTAAATATATTTTCATGTAAAAGGTCTAACTGAAAGATGCCAACTTGGGCACCCAAGATGTATCCAAGTCAATCTTTGTTAGCTGAAACATATCTCTCCCTCAATTTATGCAAAAAATATGCATGATTGATCATCCCCACTTAATAAAAATTATCCACTGATTATTTGTCATGCAACTAAAGTCATTAGTGAAGTCAACTAGTATAAAACTCAAAATAACTATGTGCAACTAAAGATAATTGAACCATAATTGAACTAAACTTAATTGAATTGAATTGAACTAATCTAAACTAATCTAAAATTATACTAAACTTATACTAGACTGGTATTCCCACTTCACTCTTGTAAATATCAATCCCTATTTTTTATGAACCTAGATATGCATTATTGAAGTGTTATCAATCCTCCAAACAATTAACTAAAACAAGGTGGGTTCCACCTTCCATGTGGGTTCCCCATGTGCTGGACTATTATTTAGGAACTCATCTTGGACGCCCCCACATGTTCCTATTATTTAGGAATAAATAAAAAATGTCAATTTATGTTCATTTCATTCAAATTTAATATCTTTCTAATCCTAGTGTTGGGAACTTATTTTGAAGGACTTAGGAGATACATGAAATATGTTTAGGATTACAATTAAATTGCATCCTACCCAAATTTACATAGGTCTAATCACAATTTGAAAATAATTCTCACACATAAAACACTTTTTATCCCTAAGGTCAATAGCCAATGGTAGCAAATCTCAGGCCCAAAAATTAGAATCTCCTTCGATGCAAGTGGAGGGACACCTTTAGGGGGTGTATGCAATATTATATTTGCAAGAGAGGATGGATAGGGACCTCTAAGACTAGAAGGCTAACCAAATCAATAAGGGTGGACCTCTAACTAATTGACTTCTAGTCATTGCTTAGGGACTTGAATCCTCATGAATTTATAACAATCCACTCAAGGCTTTAACCAATCCTACTTGGTTATTTAGCATACCATGTGGGCAATTCCCCTTTGGATTGGCATTGTATGACAAAGGCTCACATCAATTTGTACTTGAGTTTCATTTTACCCTTTATAGAGCAGCTTGAGGGAAAAATCATTTTGGGTCACCAATGAGGTCTATGTTAGGATACAAATACAATTATTTTGATCTCCAAGATCATACAAAAATGTGAGGAAAGAGCATACACGTGTATTTTATCACACTAAAAAATATTCATTAACCTTTGGAAAAAAAAATGTTGGGTGTGAAAATGAAAGTGTTCAGAAGTTTTTTTTATTCCCAATATCATATAACCTATGAGGGAAGAGCATACACACCTTAAAAAGGAGAAAATATCTCAAGATAAAGAAAACAATGATACTTTTTAATACCAAATTAAAAAAATTATAAAGAAAAGACACTTGCTTATTTTTAATTCTCAAATCCAAATGTCCCTACTTAAAAATCAAAGAACAATAAAGCCCTACAAGAACATAGATTAGTAGTCTCAATAGTAATGTCTTGTCCCCACAAATGCCACAAGCTGCCAACAAAGTATCAATAACATAAAAAACTCTATTCTACCAAATAGAAAAGAATAAAATAAAAAACTCCTAATTAAAACCCTAATTAACAATAACAAGAAAATGCAACTTAAAATGTCACAGATGTGAACCACTATTCTATAATAGATGTAGCTAATCAAAATATGACTACAAAAAAATGGAAAGTGAATGCAACACACTAGATAGTGACTGTCTTCAACTAAAAAGTGATTGCGACAAACCAAAATGTGATTGTGACTCCCAATTGAAAAATATGCAGTGAACAACCTAAAAGCTACAAAAATACTTCAAATCTAGCAAATTTTAGAAAATCTTGAAATAGAAATAATGCAATTATCCTAAAACTAGAAATTTGAGAAATGATAAAAAATTATGAAAATAGACCAATAAAATGATTTTCCCTATAGTTAAGCAAATTTCGCTCTAGGTGCTATGAATGTGGCTTTTTGTCTTCATAAATATATCACAAAATCTATCGAATGCATTGTGTTGTACCAAAAATGCATCATTCGGCTTTACTAATGCGTTGTGGACCTAAAACTCAAAAAATATTTCAAATATAGTTAGTTCATGTTTGGTTCACCCATGTAGAATAGGGAAAAATTAAGGGGAAAGACATGAATCAATAAAAATCAAACCCTAGAGCCCTAAACCAATAATGAAGTAGAAATAAACATAGAAACTCAAAAAAATGAATAAATATTACCAATATTCTTATGGCATGGTTGATTCACCTCCATTTTCCTTGTCCATCTTTCTTTATATGCTTGATTTCCCTCAAATTTTGAGTATGCAACAATAAGCCTAGTGATAGTGATAGAAAAATATTAAAGATTGTACTTGCTTCCTTGAGTAGCATGTATTGGAATTGAATCTATTAGGAGTAAAATAACAATGATTGGTCTCTTTCATAGAAAACCAAATTTGAATAAAGGAATAGGATTAAAAGCACATATGACATGAAAATAGGGTTAGGGAAAAATTAGGGCAAAGATAGGGCTTGGTTAAGGATGGACAGTTGAGATTAAAGGTGGAAATTAAATGAGATGTTAAAAGATAAGAATGACACGAATAAAGAGGTTGACATAGAAAAAAAAGTTGTTGTAGTAAATTAAATAATTATAAAATTATTTAATCTAGGAGTGAAATGAATAATTAAATAATTTAAGCAATTATTTAATTATAGAAGAAGAGGGAAAGTTGAATTTTTAATTAAATAATGATTTAATTAAAAAGTAGAGGAAAATCACAAGTTAGTAAATAATTAAATAAATAAAATTTATTTAATTATAGAGGAAAGGGGACATTAGTGACGTAATTAAATAGATATAATTTATTTTATTAATCAAAAAGAAGGAATAAAAGGAAAGAGATGAATTAGTTAAAAAATTAAAATTATTTAATTAATAGAACAAATATGACTTAGGCTATAATAAAATAATTATACTTAATTAATTATTTAGGGAAGAAAGGGAATTTACGGGGAAAAATGGTGTTCACAAGCTTAGGATATTTTTCAGTGTCTACACCAACTATTGGTAGATGTCTCTAAACATTTAGATATATAGGAATTTCCCTTAGTATGTTTTGGAAGATCAATGTTGTGTTTCTTCATGATCTCTTCTAGAGATACGACCCTCTTTAAATTAAAATTTGTCACTATAATTTTGTGATCCATAAAAAGCACATGGACCTCTTCTTTTCTACTTTAAGTTCTAAGAATTAATTCCTAATTGTTAAGATGATGTGGGTTTTTTGTCTAATTTATTCTTATTCTTATATTATTACTTGTTTCTTGATGCTGATCATCCCTTAGGTTTTCTAGGAGACCTCATACCCTTTTCGTTAGGTTTATAGGGATATTTCTTATCTTTTGCCTAATTTTTTTAAGAGGTGATAACATCCATGGGGATTAATTTAGATTGTTTTCTTGCAAGTCCCTCTATTTAGAGAATCCATTAAAGAGTAAAGTAAGAATAAAATATTTTAGGACCTTTTATATTTGAAAAATTTAAGAAGATACTCTCTCTCTCTCTTTCTATCTCTATCTCTGTCTCTCTTTATCTCTCTTTGTTTCTTTATCTCTCTCCCTCCCTTCCTCTTTACCCTCTCTTAGTCCCTCTATTTAGATGAAAGACCCATCCTACCTAGACAACTCTCTCAGTCCCTCTATTCCTCTGACACTATCTAGATAATTCTCCCTTCATCCCTCTACCCCTCTCTAGCTCATTCCCTCCACCCTACCTAGCTCTCTCTCTCTCTCTCTCTCTCTCTCTCTCTCTCTCTCTCTCTCTCCCTTTTTCATATCTCTCTCTCTCTTCCTCCCTTTGTCCTTCACCCAATAACTATAATATTTTAAATAATTATATTACTTAAATATACATATATTATTTAAGTGTGCATATCTTGGGCATTACATTAGCTACTTTTTCTCAAAAATTTACAATTAAAAAATAAATATGATTTTTTAGTGATATTATATAATGAATACACTTTAATCAATGAAAAATATATTATATCTCTAATAAATTAAACTATTATGTTATTACAAGAAGCGAACATCGATTGGTCTCTAGGTAACAACAAACATCACTTTCATTTGAATATGCAAACAATGGTACTGGTTGATCATTTTCTTTTGCATCTTTCATAACCCGTGAAGGGTTTATTCTATGATTGAAAAATTATTACTACTTGTTTATGAAATAAATCATTCCTCTTACATGCATTTTCACAGTGTGCTATTTGATTTTGTTGGGTCATGGTGCTAGTGTTTTACATATGGGTTTTTTTGCGGTTAACTGATTTCCTCTCCTCATTTTGCTGCGCGCTTTTAGCCTGGAAAAGTCGATTGTATCATTATTTTGTCTGCAAAAATGATAGGGGTTGTGGGTTTGAGCACATGTCTGCAAAAAATGATTAATGGTCTGCATCGACCTTTTTATAAAAAACCCATGTGAATATGAGCATAAATCGGCAAACCCATTTGGTATACACCATTTTTGCGAAAACCCTTGAATTGTTTTTCCAAATACGGGTTTTCTTGTGGTTAAATGATTAAATACGACCTGGTAAAGTCGATTGTATCATGATATTGTCTCTAGAAATGATGAGGAATTTCGTGGGTTTTGACCACATTTCTACAAAAAATGATTAATGGTTCGCATCGACCTTTTTATAAAAAACCCAT
Source organism: Sequoiadendron giganteum (assembly GCA_007115665.2). Taxonomy (NCBI): domain Eukaryota; kingdom Viridiplantae; phylum Streptophyta; class Pinopsida; order Cupressales; family Cupressaceae; genus Sequoiadendron; species Sequoiadendron giganteum. Next base: position 489,805,088 of record CM021100.1, on the reverse strand, counting down.
GTGAATATGAGCATAAATCAGAAAATCCATTTAATGGTCACCATTTTTGTGAAAACCCTTGCTTTTTTTTTCCAAATATGGGTTTTCTTGGGGTTAAATGATTAAATACGACCTAGTAAAGTTGATTGTTTGATGATATTATCTCAAGAAATGATGAGGAATTTCATGGGTTTTGACCACATGTCTGCAAAATAATCTTATGAAACCCTTGCCTAGAATATTCCACATCTATCTGGAAACACACTTATGTATTCCTACAAGTGGGGAATTATTATTATGAAACCCTTGGTTAATTTCGTGTGCACATTTCTGAAAACCCAAGTGTGTAATTGATCTACTTCTATTAAAATTAATATCCTATTGTTATTGAATATAGCATAACTTCTTTCATTTACTGTAGAATGTGCTTAGTACATTCTACTTATAGTTATTTTCATGAGTTGTGCATTTAACATTTATATTTATGCACTGTCTTTTTACTTTACTTTATAAGTAAGTGAAGGTCATTTTTGTTGTCTTTACAAGATCTGCAAAATGAATTCTCCTAAGTTTTGCAGAAATTCTTTTATATCATTTACTAAATTTCCTTTGGCTACCCAAAACAATAGACTAGCATTTGAATACGTTTCCTTTGGCTGTCCAATACAACAGACTAGCATTTTTTTGTATTTTTATACTTTTCATTGGATGTACAATAGGCTAGCATACACATATTTGTCATTTTACATTTTGTGTCTCTTGTTCATTCAACAAATCGATATATATGTGTTTATCCAGTTCCTATCCTTTGGGAATGCAAATAATGGTACTAGTTAATCATATTCTTCTACATCTTATTAAATTTGTAAAAGAATGTGTACAATGTTATTTATATATATATACCTATAAAACACACATTAAGTAGTGTGTTTCAAATTGTAAATGAATCTATGAAATGTTTTATACATTCATTTACAAACTATGTGTTTGTTGTCTCTTGTTCATTGAGAAGATTGATATATATGTTTGTTTCATTTAACTATCCTTTGAAAATGCAAACAATGGTATTGGTTAATCATTTTCTTTTGCATCTATCATGACCCGTGAAGGGTTTTTTCGATGATTGAAAAATTATTACTTCTTGTTTATGAAATAAATCATTGCTCTTACACCCATTCTTTCCATGTTCTATTTGAGTTTTGTTTGGTCATGGTGCTATTTTTTTCGCCCACATTGCATGTATGTATGTATGTATATATAAAGTTGTATGTCCATGGTGTGAGGTAACAACAAACATCATTCTCCTTTCAAAGTTTATGTATGTATGTATGTATGTATGTGTATGTATGCATGTATATATGTATGCATATGCATACATATAGACATACATACATACAAACATATATATGTGTGTGTGTGTGTGTATGTATGTAAGTATGCACATTGTACATATTCTTTTGAAAATTTAATAAAATGTAGAAGAAAATGATTACCCAGTACCATTGTTTGCATTTTGAAAAGGATAGTTAAATGATACAAACATATATATCAATCTTCTTAATGAATGTATGTATGTATGTGTATGTATGCACATACATACATATATATATGTGTGTATGTATGTGTATATTTTAACTATCCTTTTCAAAATGCAAACAATGGTACTGGTTAATCATTTTCTTCTACATTTTTTGGTGGGCACCTTATTATTTCTCATGGTGATGGAAGTGAAAGTCGACTGGTCTCCATGAGAATGGAAGTGAATGCCAACTGGTCTCGAGGTAACATCAAACATCATTTTCCTTTGAATATGAAAACAATGGTACTGGTTAATGATTTTCTTCTACATCTTTCATGACCCATGAAGGGTTTATTCGATGATTGAAAAATAATTACTGCTTCTTTATGAAATAAATCATTCCTCTTACATGCATTTTAGTCGTGTGCTATTTAATTTTGTTGGGTCATGGTGCTGGTGTCTTACACATGGGTTTTTTGGGGTTAAATGAAATCCTCTCCTCATTTTTCTGCGCACTTTTAGCCTAGTAAAGTTGATTGTATCATGATTTCATCTACAAAAATGATAAGGGAATTTCATGGGTATATGTCTGCAAAAAATGATTAATGGTCTACAACGACCTTTTTATAAAAAACCCATGTGAATACGAGTATAAATCAGCAAACCCATTTAGTATACACCATTTTTGCAAAAACCCTTGCATTGTTTTTCCAAATACAGGTTTGCTTGGGGTTAAATGATTAAATACAACCTAGTAAAGTTGATTGTATCATGATATTGTTTGCATAAATGATGAGGAATTTCATGGCTTCTAACCACATATCTACAAAAAATGATTAATGGTCTGCATCGACCTTTTTATAAAAAACCCATGTGAATATGAGCATAAATCGGTAAACCCATTTAATGGTCACCATTTTTGTGAAAACCCTTGCATTATTTTTCAAATACAGGTTTTCTTGGGGTTGAATGATTAAATACGACCTGGTAAAGTCGATTGTCTCATGATATTGTCTCGAGAAATGATGAGGAATTTTGTGGGTTTTGACCACATGTCTGCAAATTAATCTTATCAAACCCTTGCCTAGAATATTCCACATCTATCAGAAAACAGACTTATGTATTCCTACAAGTGAGGAATTATTATTATGAAACCCTTGGTTAATTTATTGTGCACATTTCTGAAAACCCAAGTGTGTAATCGATCTACTTCTGTTAAAATTAATATCCTATTTTTGTTGAATATAGCACAACTTCTTTCATTTACTGTATAATGCGCTTAGTACATTCTACTTATAGTTATTTTCATGAGTTGTGCATTTAACATTTATATTTATGCACTGTCTTTTTACTTTACTTTATAAGTAAATGAAGGTCTTTTTTGTTGTCTTTACAAGATCTACAAAATGAATTGTCCTAAGTTTTGCAACTTTAGGCACGAGTATACATAATGTCGAAGTACAAGTTGAAAAAGGTGAACAATTAGGTAGAGCAACTGGTGCTGCAACAAAATTGATCGCAAAAGAAGGTTGATTGACCACATTAAGACTACCATCTAGGGAGGTTTGTTTAATATCTGAGAACTGCTCAGCAACAATTAGACAAGTAGGCAACGTTAAATGGAAACATAGAACTTTAAGTAAAGCTAGGTCCAAATGATGGATGGGTAAACATCCTGAGGTAAGAGGAGTAGTTATTAATGTTGTGGATCATCCTCATGGGGGTTGTGAAGGAAGAGCTCCAATTGGAAAAAAAAAACCCCTGACCCCTTGGGGCTATAACGTACTTGGAAGAAAAAGTCGAAAAAGAAATAAATATAGTGATGTTTCAATCCTTCGTCAACGTAAGTAGGAATAAACATCATCGTAAATCCATTTTTTATTTTCTATCAATAAAAATAGAGGTAATTAACTATGGAACGTTCACTAAGAAAAAATACTTTTGTATCTAATGATTTGTTGAGTAAAATAGATGATCTAAACATCAATAAAGAGAAGAGGATAATAGTCACCCAGTCCCGAAGATCTGCCATTGTACCCGCAATGATTGGTCATACCATAGTTTTTCATAATGGAAAGATGCATTTACCCATTTTTATAAGAAATGGTATGATAAACCACAAATTAGGAGATTTTGTACCTACTTCTATTTTTCAGGGACATGCGAAAAAGGATAAAATATCAAAAAATGATAAAAAATAAATAAATAAATAAAAGAAAAAAAAATTAAAAAAGAGAGAAACAATAAAAAAAGTATCGTTGTATATAAATAATATACATTAATTCATTGTGGAGGATGAAGATGAAATTTATAAATAGGGCTTCAACTAGAAAAATACGAGTTGTCGCTAAACATGTGCGTATGTCTTCTAATAAAGCACGTAGTGTAGCTCATCAAATTCATGGTTGTACCTATATGGAGGCACTTTCAATATTGAATTGGATGCCTCATAGAGAATGTTATCCCATATTAAAAGTACTTTGTTCTGTAGCCGCAAATGCATATCACAATATGAATATAGATAAGGGCTCTTTATTTTTCTTTGTGGCTGAAGTGAATGAAGGTCCTATTTTTCAAAGATTTCGACCTAGAGCTTGGGGACATGATTATCCAATACAGAAACCTACTTGTCATATAAGTATTACATTGGAGGATTTAGATGACTCTAACTCAATTATGGTAAAAAATTAGAAAAAAAAAATCCAAATAGATGGAAGCATAATCCATTTATGTCATAAATATACTACTACTTGCAAAAAAAGTACTAAAAAAAAAATGCATGGGAAACAAAATAAATCCACTCGGTTTTAGACTTGGTTTTACTCAAAACCATTGTTCCCTTTGGTTTGAAGAAAATAATTATTCTGAGGATCTATGAGAAGATGAGAGAATATATAATTGCATTGAAAATTATGTACAACATATCAAAGGTTCGATAAATTCTAGATATGGAGGAATTACGCGTATAGAGATTTTCAAACAAACCAACTTGATTTCGGTAAATATATATTGAATTTGTCAACTTGTTTATGGAAAAACAGGGCCAAGAAAAAAAGGTTAAAGAAAAAAAGGGTAAAGAAAAATAGGGTAAAGAAAAAAAGGGCCAAGAAAAAAAGGGTCAAGAAAAACAGGGTCAAGAAAAATGGGGTCAAGAAAAACAGAGTGAAGAAAAAGATGAAGAAGAAGAAATTAAGCAATTAAAAAAGGAAGTACAAAATATTCTTGTACAAAGTATGTTTGATTCTATAAACAAAGAACTTGTCATTTCTATAGAAAAAGTTGAGAGACCTTATAGAGAACCCAAAATTCTTACGGAATATATTTCTCTACAACTAAAGGAGAGAGTTGAAATAAGAAAAATAATGAAAAAAGCTATTGAGCTGGCTAAAAAGGTAGATATCGATGGTTTTAAAATAAAAATTAAAGGTCATCTTAACGAAATTGAGAGATCTCATAAATAATCATCTATGCAAGGTAGAGTGCCCCTATAGACCCTTCAAGCTAAAATTGATTATTGTTATTATGCGGTTCAAACCGTCTATGGAGTATTAGGGATCAAAATTTGGATCTTTGTTTAAGATGAGAAATATCCTTCTATAATATAAATCTTAAATTATATAAGATCAAAATAAAAGAATTAAATATCTTGGAGCAGTGCTATGCTTAGTGTGCGACTCGTTGAGATCAAGCTTTTACCTTCTTTTCTAAAATTATAGAGAACTCAAAATAAAAACAAATTGGTCTCTAGTATATTTGTTTTTATTAATCACTAGGACCCAATAAGATAGTTATTTAAATATATATAGTTCTATCAAATAAACGAAAGACATTTTTAGATGAAAAGATAAACCTATATCTCTCGTATAGCGAAAAAAGAGTCTTTGGTAATGCAAGAAAAGAAAAAATGGAGGAAGGAGAAAAAGATAAAATGAAATCTTATTTCTTAGAGTATTGTATGGTTCATAAATAACCCGCAAACAGCAGTGCGATAGAGCATAAGAATTATCCTGATTATTTATATTTGGTTAGTTTATGAGTGAAAAAGAAAAAAAAAAAATTGAATCTAGTAAGAAATATAAATAAGAGCTCCATTACAGAGGGTAAATCTAAGTAGCCATTTGAAAGCTATGGAACTGATGGAACCTGTGACTGCATAAGATCATATAAAAATCTTAATCATTCATTGGAAAGGATGGCGACATAAACCAATAAAGAATTAATTTCATTGGAGTCCATAAGTCTACACCAAATATTGAAAGAGTAAATATTCGCCTGTAATAAACTTATTGAGAAGTACCGATATAATAAAAGAGGTATTTGTATCCTCATATTATACTTATATGATATGTGTAATGAGTAAATACAGATTTATTTCTATATAACAGAGGATCTCAATATTTCTTATCAAATTTGGCCATAGATTCTTCACAAGGAGCTGAATGAGAAGAAACTTTCATATTCAGTTCTGAAATAAAGATGGGATTCAAATAGTATTAGACAACCATCGAATAGAACCCAAAAAGAAAATAAATTCATCACCAACATAGGGGAAGAATCAAGGGAGTATCTTCTCGGGGAAATCACATTTGTTTTGGTAGATTCGCTCTTCAGGCATTCGAACCTATTTGGATAACATCTGGGTAGATAGAAGTAGGAGGATGAGCAATTACTCATTATGCCCGTCGCCACGCAAAAATATGGATATGTATATTTCCCAAAAAACCTATTACAACGAGACCTACAAAAATACGTATGGGTTCTGGGAAAGCCAAGGGATCTCCAAAATAATGGGTATCCATCATCAAACCAGGTCAAATACTTTATGAAATAAGTGGAGTATCTGAGACTATAGCTAGAGCATCTTTTCAAATCGTTGCAGATAAAATGCATATACATACTAAATTTATTACTAGTTCACGTAAATAATGTCGAACTAAAGAGATATTTCTTGTAGAAAAAGATTATTTAATTGATAAGAAATACTTTTTTCTGCTGAGGCAACAATTCTTTTGGAGGAAAAATGATTCAGTCCCAAACTTACTTGAATGTAACAGACAACAATGGAGCCCAAAAATTAATGTGTATTAGAGTGCTAGGAGCAGGTAATCGTAACACCACTAATATTGGCGATTTTATCATCGCTATAATTAAAGAAGCAACACCTAATATGCCTCTACAAGAATCAAAAATAGTTAGAGCCATAGTTATACGAACATGTAAAGAACTTAAACGTAGTGATGGAATGATAATACGATCTGATGACAATGCAACAGTTGTTACTGATCAGAAAGGAAATCCAAGAGGAACTCGAGTTTTTTGGTTCAGTTACTAAGGAATTAATAGAATTGAATTTCACCAAAATGATCTCATTAGCTCCTGAAGTATTATAATTATACACTATGTAAAAGTAATGTCAAGCATATTCCTAAAAAAAAATAAACATGTCTTTATATTGAGCTTGTAAATTCCTAAGAATTAGTTCGTCATGGGTAACAATACTATTAGTAATCTAATGACTTATATAAGAAATGCTGACATGGTAAAAAAAAAAATAGTTTGAGTGGCAACTACTACTATTACCGAGAACATCATAAGAATTCTTCTACGAGAAGGTTTTATAGAAGATGTTGGGGAACATCGAGAAGGTAAAAAATCTTTTTTGTTTTAACTTCAAAATCTAGGGGAAGGACGCAAAAGAGATATATAATCACTTCAAAGTGCATTAGCAAACCTGGTTTGAGAATCTATTCGAATTCTCGAGAGATTCCTAATTTTTTAGAAGGAATCGGGATTGCAATCCTTTCTACTTCACAAGGAATAATGACTGATCGAGAAGCTTGACAAAAAAAATAGGAGGGGAATTATTATGTATTTTATGGTAACTCCAAAACAAAAAGTAAATAGCTGAACAGCCTTGTATTTTTGCCTCCAATATTGGAATTTCGTTAAAATAATATTGACAAAAGAGGTTCTTCATGATATTCACTAAATACCGAATATTATTCAGTGTCAGCAATTTGGCTAACAAAGAAAAGATATTGAATTTATCAAAAAAGCTATTGAATTTATCAAAAAAAAGAAACAAATTCTTTCTTTTTTATTATTTTTTTTATGTTAAATTTATTTTATTTAAACATAATGAAATTTTTATTCCTCTTTTAGAAATGTAATTATTAAAAACTATCCACTACAAAAAAAAGGAGTCTAGTTTTAAACATAATGAAATTTTATTCCTCTTTTAGAAATGTAATAGTTAAAAACTATCCACTACAAAAAAATGGAGTCTAGTTTTAAACATAATAAAATTTAATTCCTCTTTTAGAAATGTAATAATTAATAACTATCCACTACAAAAAATATGAGTCTAGTTCGAATGGGTACCAAAAAAAAATTTGTAGTTCTTGAGGGCGTAGTTAGCACAACATATCCTAATGGTATGTTTATAGTCTACCTAGATAATGATATGTTGGTTTTAACAGTTGTATAGGGTAAAATGAGATATCAGACAATACGAATAGGACTGGGAGATAAAGTGAGAGTTGAATTACCTCTTTACAATTTAAGCAAAGCACATATAATATATAGATATCTCGTCAAATGAAATAATGACGATAACTTTCTACTTGCTCCCAATGAATTTTGAGGCCCATTAATTCTATAAAAAAAAACAAGATTTTAGCATTAAATAAAGGACCAAAAATATGAAAATTTGTGCTTCTGTTCGCAAAATTTGCAAAAACTGTCACCTAATTCATAGACATAAATGCCTTCTTGTAATTTGTTACAATCCGAGGCATAAACAAAAATAGGGATAATTTCTATTACTATTGTATATCAAGATATGAATTCTACAATAAAGTTCGGCAGCCAATTTTAATTATAATATAGAAATATATATATATATATATATATATATATATATATATATATATTTCTATATTATAAATATAAATATATAATATTTTTTCTTACTAATTTAAATATAAAAATTGATGAAAAATAATAAGAAGATTTGTGTTGTGTCAAAAAATACAAAAAAAATTGTGTCAAAAACTAGAAGAAAATATTTGCCATGTAGAGCTACAAGAAGATTTTTGCCACGTAAAACTAAACATCGAATACTGAAAGGAGTTATTTATGTTCGAGGAAGTTTTTGCAATACCATTGTTACTATTACAGATACATGAGGGCAAGCGGTTTGTTGTTCTTTTGTAGGTGCTTGTGGATTTAAAGGTACAAAAAGACGTTCACCTTTTGCTACTTAAATTGCAGCAGCAAATGTTGTTCATACCTTAGTAAATCAAGGAAAGAAGTAGAAGTTATGATAAGTGGCCTTGGTTCGGGGAGATAAACAACATTACGAGCCATTGTTAAAAGTGGTATACAATTAAGTTATGTATGTGATGGAAATCCTATCCCACATAATGGATGTAGACCTCCCAAAAGGAGACGTGTGTAAGAATTGAATAAATTGAAAGAGAAAGAAATGATTAAATTATTTATTTCAATAATATTATGAATCAGAATAAAATAGAAGTCTCAATTAAGATACTAGAATTGAAGTGCGTGGAATTTAGAACAGAGAATAAGCATTTTAATTATGGTCGTTTCACTCTATCTCTGCTTTGCAAAGGTCAAGCTAATAGAATAGGCAGCGCAATAAGAAGATTTTTACTCAGAGAAGTAGAAGGAACATGTATCATATGTGCTTAATTTCAAAATATATCAAATGAATATTCCATGATAGTAGGTATTGAATAATCAATACATGAAATTTTGATGAATCTAAAAGAAATTGTACTTTGAAGTGATGCATACGAAATTTGAGAAGGATGTATCCATGTTGTCAGACCAAAAAAAGTAACCCCTCAAGATATAATGTTACCACCTTCTGTGATAATAATTGATACTACACAACATATAGCTAACATAACGAAATCAATTACCTTAGATATATCATTACAAACTGAAAAAGGTCATGGATATATTATTCAAATCCAAATAATTACAATTATAAGCATGAATTTTTTCCTATAGATGCTTCCTTTGTCCCTGTTCAAAATTTCAATTACAGTATTCACTCCTATTGGAGCGAAAATTAGATACAAGAAATTCCATTTCTTGAAATATGGACGAATGGAGGATTAGCTCCTAAAGAAGCACTTTATGAAGTGTCTTAGAATTTGATTGATTCTTTCCTTCCCTTTCTAAATGCAAAGGAAGAGAACATCGATGGAACAAATAGTCTAAGCGACAATATTACTCCTTCCTTACCTATTTCGCATATATCGACTGATACGAAGAGAATCGATTTTGATAAAATGTATATTGACCAATTAAACTTCTCTACTAGAGCATATAACTGCCTCAAATAGGCCAATATAAATACAGTATCAGACCTCTCGAATTACATGTGAGAATATTTAATGAAAATCAAACATGTTGGGGAACAATTTGTCAAAGAAATATTGGAATTTATGCGAAATATTGGAATTGATTTACTGGGGAATCTAGTTTAGATTTCTCAATAAATAGTTCTATTGAATCTATCCATTCATTCCTTTCTTTTAAGTTATTATGGAGAGTAATTGGAAGAAATATTTGACCATTTTATAACAATATTAGAAAATATCTTATTCAAAAAAATATATCTAGGGAGAGATCATTTGTCTTAAAGTAACTACTCCCTAGATATATAAACAAAATATTTCCCTCCTCTCCTATATTAAGATATTCTAAATTATATCAAATTGGATAATACCTAGAGTTAAAGATTCATTGATAGGTAACATTGCCCCAATACCTAACCAAAGAGCTACTGCAGTACCGATTAAGAATACTATTGTAGCTACTGGACGCTGAAATGGATTTAAAATTGATTCACATTCTCCAAGAAAGGGACTGTCAATAGTCCTGCAGGTACTGAAGCCATTAAAAGGACACCTAATAATTTATTAGGTACTATACGAAGTATTTAAAATACAGGGAAAAAATACCATTCAGGTAATATTTCCGAAGGAGTTGCAAATGGATTTGTTGGTTCACCAATCATTGATGGTTCTAGAACTGCTAAACCTACGGTACATGCAATAGTACCAAAAATAAGTACTAGAAAAATATATAAGAGATCATTGGGCCAAGCGGGCTCGCCATAATAATTATGTCCCATGCCTTTAACTAATTTATCCCTTAATACAGGATCATTCAAGTCAGGTTTCTTTGTTATTGGGATAAGTAGATTATTATGAATCTATCCCCCAAAAGAACTAGACATGTCAATTTGGATCATTAGGCTTGAGCAATAATTGAAATAAAAATAATGAACGATGTATCGTTAGAATAAGTATAACTAAGAAGATCTATATAAAATTCATAATTTTATTGTTTCGTATGCCCAGTACCCAGGTAAGCTCACAAATTAGATCATGATCAATATGCCTTTTGGATCATTTTATTCCTTGTAATCCGTGTTCATCTTGACTGGCACAATTTTTTTTTGCATACAAGGTATTCACTTGTTACTGATCTGGCCTTTTTCCTTCTTTAGACCCCTTCTTTTACTCCAATAGTTTACCCTATTGAAATGAAAGGGAAATGCATGCATTTTCATACTATGAAAAGGAAATGAAAATTGAAGTAATAAATTGGACTTATGATATGTTATTACTATTACCTAGATCTCACAGATCCTAATTCAGATTCGATGATAGAAGTAACTCTCTTGGATAACAACAAAGTGCTCGTCTTTTACCTGGGTTCTAAACTTCCTATTTTTGGAAAGAAAATTGCGACAGAGACACATTTCGTGATGAATCTTTATATGGTAGATCCTAAAATTGATCTGCACGACCTAACCAATAGTTCAGGTCACAAACTCCCATAATCTATTTTCTCCATCTGAGATGAGTATCTACTTCAATTATTTATATTAAATAAAGAATACTTCAAAATTGAAAGGAGAAATTTGAGAAACATGCTTTCTTATTTCCTTGTTTTCAATAAGAAATATTCGCGGCAATGATATACTATAAAATAATAGGTTTTGAATACTGATTCAAAATGTATATTTCCTTTCTATAAAGGACCTGAAATACCTTACTTTTAGATCATTAGAAAGTGCATTAACATAAATACAACAGTAAGAAGAGGTAATATGAAAGTGTGTAAACTATAAAAATGATTCAAGGTAGATTGACCCACGCTAACACTTCCATGTAATAACTCTACCAAAAGAGCTCCTATTAACGGAATGGCCTCAAGCACACTAATTACAATTTTGACTGCCCAATAACCAATTTGATCCTAGGGAAAAGAATAACTGGTTAAACCGAAAGATAGAGTTAATACAACTAGAATTACACCCATAATGCAAGTCAATTCATGAGGTTTTTTGAATCCACCTGTTAAATAGATGCGAAATACATGTAAGATCATCATTAAAACCATCATACTTTCTGACCACTGATGGACCGATTGGATTAGCCAACCGAAGTTCACTTCATTCTTTATGTATTGAATAGAGGCGAAAGTTTCTAGAATGGTGGGACGATAGTAAAAAGTGATAGAAAAACTGGTAGCTACTTGTACCAAAAAAGAAGTCAGTCTGATTCCCCATAGGAAATAAAATATATTCACATGAGGAACATATTTACTAGTCATATCATCCACAATCGCCTAAATCTCAAGACAATCTTCGAACCAATCATATACTTTATTGAGATAGGTAAACTCAAATTCCCCCTTTGAAAACCGTAAATGAAAATTTCCTTTCATACGGCTTAAACAAGAACACCCAAATAATTTTTTGAACAAAGTACATGGTTTGTAAAATACCAAAAATTTTGATATTTTATTTATTTGTATGAAGGAAGAGGTTTCACAATAATCCATGATTTCCTACAATAAGAAGAAAAATAAACTTGTTAGTGATAATGCTCAAATTTCAAGTTGGCTCATTGTTATGCAAAATAAATCGCTATAGGCCTTTTGAATGATCTTTTATCCTATTCATGATATAAATCACCTAGAAAACAATTAGTATGGATGATCAATAGGAATTATATTGTCGAGATCTAAATAGATGAATAAATCTAAACCTAAGATTTTCATTTCACCCTGATGATTTTTTGAATACTCGAAAGGTTTTATGGGTTATAACGTTTCCATTTCATTCTTACTTACTTAATGAAATAGACTAACTAAAGAAAATGAAATACTATCTCATTCTTTAGTCAGCATCAATATAAAAAGGAAGAGAGATCCCTTAATTTATTATCATAGTTTTTTCAATTATTAAGAAGCTTGGTCACGAGGTCTCAAAAACAAAAATAAACCATAGTTCAGATTTTCTTGAATATATTACCTCGTGCTCCAGATATTAACTATTAGAGCAACATCTAATGAGGTAGAAGGACTGTCTTTTTTTTATGAAGATAGCAGACCGATTTTCTGTACTAGAATAGAGATCAATTTTAACAAGTCACACACCCAGAATTTTGAAAATCCTTAGATAAAAGTAATTACATGGTCAAACTACCAGAATGCAATAACCTAAAAATGAAAGCTATTCAAAAAAAATTCTTTCTTAATTCTTTTTCTTTTGGATGAACTCGGGATCTGGGTGGATTTTCTAGTTTTTGTAGCCTTCAACTAACTGGAATTTTGTCTAATAAAATGGAAGAATTATAAATCTCTAGAATAATGCATAAGAATACTGCAAATAGAGCCATTGCAATACCCATAAAAGGAGTAGTTCCCCATCCGGGATCAACTTTACTAGATTTTGTATTAAGTGGTTTTAAATAATTTCCTACAATAGTTTGTATTGGTCTGGTTCTAGAAGTATCATCAATGGTCTATGTAGCCATAAAAACAATAGTATTTGTTGAGATCTAATTAACTTTGTATACTATTATGCATATATACATACATAGGATTACCTACCAATGGAAACTCCAACCTTAGTCGCTATCTCCATATCTTGTTTACTTGTTAGTTTTACTGGTTATGCCCTATACACTGCCTTTGGGTAACCTTCTAAACAACTTTGTGATCCTTTTGAAGAACATGAGTATTAGTTGAAAAAAAATGACCTTCCTGATGGGGAAGGTAACTTTTTTATTATAAGTAAGAAGGAGGATTTGAATAATAAATTATTTCCCCCCTCTATCTGGAAGTTTGGGGGGTTCTCAGAAGAAAATAGAAAAAAAAATGATCCCTAAGGTCCACACCAAAAGGAATGTATAAACCAATGCTTCCATAGATTCAATCGTAGTTTACAATTAGTAGAGATAGATTTTGTACTAATTACAAAATTTTCCATAAAAAAGTGGAATCAAAAGATTTTGATTCTTGAGATTCAAAATCTCAATATTGCATTAACAAATGGAGCAATACCATATTATACCACTTGTCTTTTAGTAGTTGGATCTCCCAGTTTTTGGAATGCCCCAAATTCTACTTGAGCATCCAAGTCCGGATCAATACTAGCAAAACATCTCGAAATAGAGTTCTAGCACCATGCTAAATATGTCCAAAAAAGAAAAGAAGAGAAAATGTAGCATGCCCAAAAGTAAACCAACCCCTTGGGCTACTTCGAAAAACACCATCTGATTTCAAAGTAGCACGATCCAACTCAAAAATTTCACCTAATTGGGCACGTATAGCATATTTTTGACTATAGAAGGATCACCAAAATGAACTCCATCAAGTTCACCACCATAGAACTTAATAGTTACACCTACTTGTTCCACACTATATTTGGATTTTTCTCTCCTAAAAGGAACATCAACTTTCACAATTCCTTCATCTACTAGAATGACTGGGAATGTTTCAAAAAAGGTAGGCATACGACATACAAAACGATCATATCCTTTTTTATCTTTGAAAATAGGGTGTCCTAACCAACCAAAAGAAATTCCATCTCCATTTTCCATTGCACCCGCCCTAAATAACCCCCCTTTAGCTAGATTATTCCCAATGTAATCATAAAAAGCAAGTTTTTTAGGAATTTTTGACCAAGCTTCAGATAGACTTAGATTTTCAGCTAGACCGGCACGAACCCGTCGATCTATTTCTTGTTGGAAGTATCCCTAATCCCATTGGTAATGAGTAGGACCAAATAATTCGATTGGAGTGGTTGCGGAACCATACCACATTGTTCCGGCCATAATGAAAGCTACAAAAAACACAGCAGCAATAATGTTGGATTGGATAGTTTCAATATTCCCCATACGTAATCCTTTGTATAAATATTGGGGAGGACAAAAATTGAGATGGAATAGACCTACTAATATACCTATTATACCTGCTGCAATATGATGAGAAGCTATTCCTCCCAGAACAAAAGGATCAAAACCGTCAACTCCCCATGCCGGATTTACACATTGTATTTTTCTAGTTAGTCCATAAGGATCAAACACCCATATTCCAGGGCCATAGAAACTAGTTACATGAAATGCTCTAAATTGGAAACAAGCTGCTCCTGAGAGGAATAAATGAATTCCAAAAATTTTAGGCAAATCTAAAGAAGGTTTTCTTGTACGGGAATCATAGAATACGTCTAGATCCCAATATACACAATGCTAGAGAGTTGTTCAAAAGCAGAAGCCAAAAACCACAATATGTGCCCTGACCACACCATCATGACTCCAAATACCTAGATTAGATACAATTTCTCCGGTTATACTCCATCCACCTCATGAATCCTTTATTCCTAAATGAGTCATTAAAGGTATAATGAACATACCTTGTCTCCACATTGGATCAAGAATAGGATTGGATGGATCGAAGACTGCTAACTCGTAAAGAGCCATTGAACCGGCCCATCCAGAAACTAGAGTTGTATGCATTATATGCATAGTGATTAACTAGCAAGGATCATTCAACACGATGGTATGGAAATGATACCAATGTAAACCCATGAAAATACCCCTTTATCAGAAAAACTAGACACTATGTAACTTTCTCGCATTAGAGAATATTATGCTATGGAGTTAGACCTTTATCTCAAAGATGAACATCTATTAATAGAAGAGTTTCAAAAAATATAATTGAGAAGCGGATATATTTTATCATTTATATGTACCAATATCCAATGTGGAAATTGGTCCCATTTGTTTTGTATCAAATAAAGTAAAGTAATAAATTACTTTACAAAAGACCTAATGAATTAGGTATTTTATGAAGAAAGGCAGGCTTGCTTATTTGGTCCTATCACTCATTTGATCTTATAATCTATCTTTGTAATAGAAAAAAAGACTATTTAATATACTTTTGATATAATAATGAACAACTTACCGTCTTTTTTTGTGCCTTTGGTGGGCTTGTTTTTTCAAGCAATTACAATGGTTTTTCTTTATTTCTATATTCAAAATGACAAAATTCTATGAATCTGATCAATATATATATACCTATATATATTTATTTTATCTAATATAAGATAAAACCTTACTAAACATATCTAAATAGATATTTCTCTTTATTTAGATCTATTCATATATGATAAATAACAATCTATGGATAGAATGTAAATGTATATGGTATAATATGTATAATAAATAGTATATAGACCTATGTGTGAAAGAATAAATCTTTCTTACTTATACTTCAAAATATATGTATATAGACATTTCAATATAGAGATTGATATTTTCATTTGACTCATACAATGAAATATCATTTTGATAATCAATAAGTTAAGGACAAAATTCCCATGTTATAAAAAAGCACAGACAAAAAAAGATCATGGGAAAAGAAGAATAATAAAATCGTTATAGATATATACTATTAAAAAACAATACTTATATGTATATGGCTAGTTTATTAATATAGCCAATTTCTGAGAATCACTTTGGGGTGGGAGTGAATTTTTTTTCAATCCCTCGAATTAAATAGGACGTAACTTTTTATGAATCGTCGATCCAAATGGCTCTAGATAGAATGCATAACAGGGTCTCGAAAAATAAGAATTTTTTTTTTTGCTTGTCTCCTCTTTTTGGGTTCACTAGGATTTTTTGTGGTCAAAATTTCAAGTTACCTCAGTACGAACCTGATACCCTTATTGCCATCTCAACAAATACTTTTTGTTCCACAAGGAATTGTGATGTGTTTTTATGGGATTACAGGTCTATTTATTAGCTCTTATTTGTGGTAAACTATTTTGTGCAATGTGGGTAGTGGCTATAATAAGTTTGATGAAAAAGAAGGAATTGTATGCCTTTTTCGTTCGGGATTTCTCGGAAGAAATCGCTGTATTTTCCTCCAATTTCTTATTAAAGATATTCAGGCGATCAAAATGGAAGTTCAACAAGGTATTTTTCCTTGTCGTGTTCTTTATATGGAAATAAAGGGCCAACAAGATATTCCCTTAACTTGTACTGAAGAAAATTTTACCCTACGTGAAATGGAACAGAAAGCTGCCGAATTAGCCTATTTTTTGTGCATATCCATTGAAGGATTTGGAAATGGGGAGAAATTCCTCTTTTATAATATACAAATGGATAGATCTCATATTAGTATATACCAGAAAAAAGTTTGACATAACATTTGTCTGGAGGGGAAGTATAGTCAGCTTATTTACACCAACACGAAATGTTACTTATAGAAGCATACCAGTATTCTTCGGTAGTTTGCAAACACTTTATATCATTCTCTATCTATTAGATAGGGACAAAAGGTCTAATAAATATGGATATAACATCATAAAATAATAAAATGAAGTAAATGCCTATAGTTTTCTACACTTTTTTACATATGTGCCCGAAAATATTTGATCTCCTATATGTACCAAAGAGTACAAATTTGGTATTATTAGACTTAAACTTCAATTTATTTTCCGCTCAAATTGGATTTTTTCTTGCATGTTGCAGACCTCAACAACAAAGGATTTGGTGAGAATTTATATTGTTTATAATTCAAGCATCTATCCTTTGATTTATTTCTCATTTCGGTTTAGTTACCACCAAAGGGGTTTGACTTAGGCAAACCCTTATTTCCTAATCCCAACATTTTCTTGGTATTTGCATGTATTTTTTAGGTTTGTATCTAGATTTGGTGAGGTACAAAGTGTTGGAGGAAGTACAAAAATTCCACTCAAGTCACGTCAAATAATCAAACCCTAGAAGGAGCAAAAAGACAAGTTGTAGGCCATTTTTAGGAGTTTCAGACACAAACTATTACAAAGGAAGGAACTACCAGTTGGGACCCATAGAATAGAACCCTAAATCCTTGAAAAGCATCAAGAGGACTAGGTTGCCACTATTGGAAACCTTATCCCTATCCTAATTTTGAAAAAGGGTTTTTATATTTTTGGGTACCCTTTTCCCTAAAACTTGGCCTGACAAAATTTCCTGACCAAAGGACAAGGTCGCCCAACTTCGCGTAAGTGTCCCTCTTCCAATTTCATACATTTTCTAGAATATTTCGGGACCTCTCATCTACAACATCATATTTCCAAGTGCACAAGTTCTTATCCTTCCCGTTTGTTTTATGTATTGCATCTATTTAGGTCATTTTAGATTAATTTGCATTATTTTAGATTTACTTTGTTTACATTTCATACATTATATTAGTATCATTTCATTTTTTCATTTCTAGCCATGCATCACACATACACACACATCACTAACTTAGCCAATCAACCCTCTCTTTGAATGCAACTTCCAAAAATCCAATAACCACCAAGTGGAAAGAGTGCCATTCCCACACCTTAAAAGCTCCTAGGGTGAAAAACCCTAAGGGCCTAGTAGAGGGAATCCTCTTTCCCTAGGTCTAGTGTTATATTTTTGGTGGTTCACTTCCAACACACATTGCCACTATTGTTCAAATATCAATATTACCCCTTATCGAATGGTTAATTCAAGGCTTTATCCTTTACTTTTGGTAAAGTAAAGTTTATGTGTGTTGTTTTAGATTCTCATGAATGGAATGTGGAGAAAAGAAGATTACACCATTTTAACTTGTTTATCAAAATAAAATAAAATAATCAAAACTCATTGAGTCTTCCATCAAGGACACCCTAACTATCTCTGATAAGAAGATCTAGGGTTGGGAGAGGATCAAAGCAATGCCCTAGGGTTTGTTTTTCTAATCTTATTTCTATACTTTTCTAGGGCAGGTTTATTTTTCTAATCTTATTTCTAGACTTTTCTTGGGCGGCCAAAGATCATTGTTTGAGTGTCTCTTCTATATAGGTATCTTCATGTATTTATTATTTCATTTGTTTAGGTCGATGGCACTTTTAGGTGTAACTTGTGTGACTCCTATTTTTTTCAATCATGTAATATAAGTTTTAGCGACCATGAGCTACATATTGGCCATACCCAACATATGGCATTGGCCAAATGACCACTACCTATGGGAGCTACAACTGCCTGCATCGCCCAAGATTTGTAGATTCATCAAGTATGGTGACTATTATGCAATCAATCCTATTTATTTTGTTCATTTATCTATAGATCCATCTAGATGCACATCCCATTCCTCTGTCTACACAGTGTGAGGCTCAGAGGGAGGTCAAAGGAGGCAATAGGACTCCAACTTAGGCCTTTGCAATTCTTCTATTCAAACTCTTGTTGGATGACCCGTGAGGGATCCACTATGAGGCAACTACCTAAAAGAGTTAAGCTTCAAAGTTTTTTTATCATACAAGATAGTATATTAGGTTCATGTTGTATTTATTTAACTTGCATGTGGCTTAAACTTTTACTGTAGCATTTTCTCTTATACTAAATCCATAATTAAACTCAACTACAAACAACAAGGGACACAACTAGAATGTGAGTTTCCTTTTTAGGAATTTTAAGGGGAAAAGTATTGGTATATGAGTTTTCTCAATGACCATGTTTAAATATAAAAATAATTACACAACATAATACTACTTCTGCATTTGGCCATTTTGTCCTGAAGTAAAATGTATTGTCTATTATTAACTAACAAATACTAACTAGGTAGAACCTATGTATGCTAACATAGAATAAATTGAATCATGTATGCATTCAACAGAATTATTGAAAACCATTTTACATTATGACAACATGAATATATTTAAAAGAAACAGTATGAAAATCTCACTTATGAAAGAATTTCCATTATAGCAAGAAAACCTTGACAATGAATACTTTCATGCATCCTTCTCCCTTTCAGGTTTCTTTCCTCAACTATCAAAATAAAATGGTATAACCATTTTCATTTATTTTTGTAGTAAGGAAAATAGATTATGTCTAAAACATAACATTCTTATTTAAAGGAAATGTGACAAACTTATAGTTTAATATCCTACTTAAAGAATGCATTCTTGTAGTGAATTATACATTTTATTTCAAATGATAAAGACTAATATATTGATCTTTCACCGATTGAATGATATATCCCATTTTCTAAGCATACATTATATATTTTCTTTTAATTACAAAAACTAAGAAGCTTTAATTTTATTTTTTTATTTCTCGTTGCACAAAATATAGAATGCAAGTATACGAGGAAACATAGGGAACAACCACAATAGAGTATAAATATAATATCTCATTCTCTTGCCTAACAACGTAACCACATAAATACGCAGGTTTCAAACAACATTTATTTACTTTATACACTCATTAGAATGATGAAAAAAAATACTCTTTGGAACTCTTAAACAACAACTACATACACCAAATATAATAGTGTGATAAAGAGGAATATTTTATTTACATCTACACTACCATGGATATTTGCACATATCTAGTACAAAATCTATATAACTAAAATAGAGACACATTTACTATTTTACATCAACCCTTCAATACAATAACATAAATCTCAACAAGGCATATTTCTTTGAAGCTAACACTAATACTGGTCAAAAAAGAACATAGTTGTTTTCAAGTTGTGGGTTCTTCAACCTGTAAACTACACAATACATAAAAAAAAGTCCATAGGCTGTGGGTGCTCACCTCCCAGCTTTTGGTTGGAAAACCAACCACCCTTGAGCAAGGAGGCACCTTGGGAACCAGGTATATTCATGCAATCCAAATATATTTAACACACCAAATACTCATCGAACATTTACACACCCACCCAAGGGAAATTTCACATAACAAAGAGTTCATTATGAACCCAAAACAGGGAATGGGGGGTGGAGTACGCACTCCATTTTTGCGACTAAAAAATAAACACCCTCGATAACCATCACAAGTTTCAACCCTTCATTATCAACCTTTCCTTCATATTTTGTTATCCACCCAAGTCACCCTTAACATTTCACAAGACATATGGCTTCTCATACTCCTCTTTTAACCTCTCCTTTCTAAGGAGGAATAACATGTCCCCATGTAGGTTCCTACTCCAACCATTCCCATATTGGGATGCTCTATCCAAATTTGGGTGAGCCTATACCACTACAACCCTTTTTTCCAATAATATACATAGAAAACAAAATTTAAAGGAAGCATTTCAAAACACATAAATACATGTACATAACTTGCAAATTTAATACATAAGAAAAAAAGGATGTGGTGAACCTACCTCAATCCAAGATTTGGAAGAAAGTGATGAGTGTGAGAAAAAATCCTCCTCCACATTTTCTCTCCAATCTCTCAAGACAAATCCAAGAGCTCTCGAAAAAAAAAGAAAGCAAAAATTGAGAACCCCCAAAACCCTTGTTCTTGGTTTCTTTATAGGAATTCAAGTTTTAATTCCTTTGAAGGGGGAGTGTCATTTGACACTCATAAATTCACTCTCCCAAGCACATTCACCTATGTGTTCTCACACATGTGTGAGAGCTTGGGAGACTTCCAAGACAATATGGAGAAGTGGGAATGGAAAGAGACTAGTCCCCATCCCACTTCTCAAGACCTTATTTTCTTCAAACCTCTTTAAGCCCTCAAAAAGGGTACCCAATCATGAAATTGACTCAAAATTCTAAGTTATAAATGTATCTACCCATAGGTACTTGACCTAGGGACCTTTAACCCATAAAAACACTTTAAAAACATAACTTTTCAACCCCCAAAAAGTTCCCTAAAGGTCAAATCCGAGTTTGTACACTTGGGTGGACAACTCACCATCTAGATGGATTTACATGACAATAAAAGTTAACTTACAAACATTTACAAATAACATTAAAAATAAAATACATTACATAATGGAACTATAGTCCCCCCATGTAAGGCCCTGCCACGTAATGCTAGAGGAAGTTGCAATTTGTAATGCCCCGCCAAGTAACCTTGAAGGAAGTTGCAATTAATGTCTTAAGCGAACTAATTTCTTTTTTATAAAGTGCATTTAACATACACATTCACTTACTAATTAACAACAACCTCTAAGGCTACAGGGTTAGGATTACTTAAACCCACACATACATATTACATATAACCATAGCATTATAAACTTTATGAAATAAACATCATACATCATAAGAATACCACATATCATAATAAGATAATCAACCAAGATACAATCTCATAATCATTAACTTAATCCAATAGTTACATCACTCATTCCTAGAATGATACAATAGTACAAATGTATTACAATTACATAACTCCACCTCATAACAAAAGAGGGATAAAATATCTTATACAAATTGAAATATTACAATGCAAGAAATTACAACAAGAACCGCGAGCTGTCCATCTGGATGTCTCACCACCAAGTACTTAAGATCAATGGGGACCCAACGGTTTTGGTGCATGTTCCACCCAACCAAGTGGTACCCAAAGGCCCACCCCCCATGCTAGGAGATAGTAACAAAGTAAAATGGACAAAGATCTACAACCACTAACCAAAGGCACACTCATACTGACATAACCAAACAAATGCCATAATAAGTACAAATCTAGTACAACTCAAGTACAACATTCACATCACTGACATAGGTCACATTGCTTCCAGACATAAAATAGATGAAGTATGCTTACAGAACCATACACATAAAACAATTAACAATAGTTGTCCTAGATAGAGTGTCATCGCATAGTAGTGATGAGATCTCCTGTTGGCATCCTTCATAGGCTCCGATAATCTTGGTGGCCTCAACTGAATCCCGACACTCATACTCATTCATGCGGCATCAAATAGCTCTCGTACTGACAAGATAAATTACTATGCCATTCCAGGCCTTCCCACTCATTCCAATTCTAAATGAGCCCTTGTGTCTATGAGTGAGGATTAATTATCTTGATTAATGTGAATGCATCCTAATCATATAAGTACATTAATTTAGTTATCACTTGATTAAATCACTTCTGAAGGTTACTTGGTTTACCACTTTGGGCTCCAGCCCCTAACAAAAGCCACTCTTCTATTAGACAACACACACCCAAACAATCCACCAAGGAAAACACAAGTGCATACCATCTAGGCATCATAATCCACTCCAACAGAATGAGGAAACAAATGATAGAACTCGCTCCAAATCTCTTGGAGGTAACAAACACATAGTCCACTCCTTTCACAGGAGGCACACAACATCCCCGTTCATGGAAACCGGGTAAAACTGAAAAGACGCCATGCACTACCCAAGGGAAAACAACTGGATGGCATAAAGATTCGACAACCCTTATCCTCTAAGTTCATCTGGAAGACTTACAATTTAGGACTAACACTAAATCCCAAAACCCACAATGCAACATGATGACATAGCAACAAAAGCATTCAAGTCATTAATCAAATCTAATATTTGGATTTCCTAAATCCATATTCATTCAATAGGTAATGTTAACAAGGCCAAAGACACACTTACAAGGTTAACTCAAATAATCAGATACCCATATTTCTATTTCCATTATAGGAAGTCTCAAACAATTAAACTTACATCCCTTTACGAAATACAGAGAAACTAGAACATTTAAGACAATCACGAGAAAATTACTAATTTTGGACATACTAAATCCATATCTCTTTCATATTTCATTCACAATAAATTAATTGCTCTAATTGAAATATAATAAACTAAAATAACTCTTTGCCTCATCAATATAAACAACTTCTTAATTTACTTTTAAATCGACACAAATCCATGCAAGTAAAATCTTTCCATTTCCTAACCAAATCTTACATCTCATTCAATTTTCTATTTAAAACATTCAATCACTTTAATATAATACAATATTGTTTCTCTATCCATTTACCCATATACACTAATCAATCCATTTTAAATCTCTATTTAATAATATATTGCATGCATCTTATTAAAATAAAATAAGATAATGAATTTACACTTAATATATATATATATGTTCTGTATTATATAGACACCAAATATATATATATTAATAAATTTAATTACATATATTCTTTAATATTCCATTCATGATGATTAAATTTCTCTATGGAAATAAATAAAACATAATAAATATTTTCCTTTTCCAATATAATCATTTCCTAGATTTACTTCTAATACAACATAAACTATTGCAATTACTATATTCAATTTCTATCCAAAATCTATATCTTTTCAATTCTCTATTTAAAAACATGAATATCTTCAATGTACAAAAATATATTTTGGCTTAACTATTTAACCATGCAAAACTCATCTACAAGTGTCTAAATACTACAACATAAAATATTGCATATATTCTCCATATAAATTACTTATGTGAAATATTCGTTAAACACACTTAATATGCCATCAATGCATAACAAAACTATTCTTATATCTATTAACATATATAAATACCATTATATATACATTAAATATATCCATTTATACAATAACAAAAAGATCACATTATATTCATAAAATATATTAATATTCCATGACTAATTTTCCAATTGTTTATATTATCAAAATATTTAAAGTAAATTAAAAATAAATAAATAAATATTTAAATGTGTATACATGCTCATACCCTATATTCATCAAATAAATATTTAATCACATGTTTACATTTAAATATATCTTCTATCTTTTCAAAATATCAAATTATTTTATTCAAAAAATAAGAATAGAACCTATTTAGCCAAATTCTATAACTCTTTATTAAAAGTACACATGTAATAAATACCTCTCACTATTTTCTTCAATTATATTACAAAATAATTATTCTCATAATAAATATGTTTAATTCTCCAATAAAATATTCCTTCTTATATCTTCCAATTTTCCAATTAAAATATTTAATTCCTTACTAAATTTCCACATATATTTAATATATATTTATCAATTTATAAATATATTTTAAATCTTTTAATCCACTATATATTTATATAAATATACAATATATAAGTATCAAATATATCTTTCTAAACATAATAGATCTTTCTCTTTTTATATAATCCCCTGTGTTAGATGGATGCCATTGATCTGAGATGCGGGTACAGTAAAATAAAGTAAAAAAAAAAAATTAAATTAAATTAAAAAAAACAAATGCTTGGGGAGGGGTCGGCCATAACCAAACCCCCGCCCCACTCTACAATACCAACGGCCTCCAAATACAGGTTGCGCTGCCCAAAGGTAGCGCTCCCTCCACATAGTGGAGGGCGCTGTCTCTGGATAGCTGCAACCTCCTATATAAGGGGAGCAGTGGGGTGTGCATCGCACGCCCACCAAACTTCATTCGGCCCAGGAAAAAATAAACAGCGAATATAAAATTTTCCTCACAGTATTCAATGCGAATTTCCTTCACTTCATCCAAATAAAATATGTCAGTCGTACGACGACACAGGGATTAAAATAAATATTTTATTAACAGCAAAATATAAATGTAAATATCATATGTAATTACATATGTACATATATATATTAACAAAATATATATATACATATGTAAGTATATAATATATATATATATATATTTAATCAAAATTTCAACTTCAAGATAATATTGAAGAGAGTTTTCTGAAATATTCATCTATAGGCAAAATTATACAATTTTTTTTCAGAGAACTTCCAAATTTCACAGAGGTTTAAACTAATCCTTTTAATTAATTTTCTTGAATTCTTAAACAATAAAAGAACAATTAAACCAACACGGATCTAAAATAAAAATCTGAAGTTTCAAATTCCTCAAGGTTTCTCCACCTAATTTCTACATATGGTTTTCACAATAAATTTGATTTTCTATAGAGGGTTTCATTTTCTAAATACATCCTAAAGGTATTGTTCAATCTCTATGTTCGATTCCAAAAACAAAAGAATCGATTTCCTTAAATAATTTAAATTCAGCTGAGGTTTTCACAATTTTCACTCAAGAATTTTCACAAAGCAAAAGCTGTAAATTTATTTAATTATTTTTTTCTAATAACCAATTTATTTTCTAAAACAGATTTAACAAACAAATCTTTAATCACTACTATTTTAAAAGTAACCAAGAACAATAAAACACAAAGAGGAAAACCTGGTTCAAGAAGCTACAGGAAGAGATGAATTTCTGATGCAAGCCTCCTCCAAAGATTTCCTGAATTTTCTTCAATCTTCCAATGAATCCAATCCAAAACCCAACAAATGTTAACAATATTTCCTCCAATCAATTCAACAATCAAAACTTTCTTCAAACCCTTCTTGTGCAAATTTTTCCAAAATTTCTTCTCTGCTGTAAAAATGAATTTTCTTAAAGATTTTTCTGCCCTAAAATTAAAACATGCAATCCTTATAAATTAAAAATACCTAATGCAACCCTAATTCACATTACATGCAAATTAGATATTAATTTCAATTTCAATTTTTACAACCCTAATTCACATTGCATGCAAATTAGATATTAATTTCAATTTCAATTTTCGAGAAACCCACTTTCAATTTAAAATGCAATTTCAAATAATAAATTAATTTCCAAAGTTAAAACTCATTTCCAAATAAATATTTAATTACAATTTCTAATTTAATTCCAATAAGTTGAAATTAAATTCCAAAATCAATTTTAATTCTTTTATTTCCTTTCATTCTCTTGCATCACGTTTAATTAATTAATTAATTTAAATATAAACTTTTATCCACCTTGCATTATTTAAATTAAATAACCATCAACATGATTTAAATGCAATTATTCTAAATATCTATTTCCAAATCAAGAATCCTTCATAATTAAATAACATTAAAGAAAGAAAGACAATGACTTGACACACATGACTGACGACACACTAAGGCTAGGGTGTAAACTTGACACATGTTACCTAGCTACTATCTCCCATTCAACTTAACCATTGGATCGACATGCTCAAACCTGTGAAATCGGGTGGAGTCGATGTCATGTACCTGCAATCCTGAAACTAAGTAAACAACATCATATAATATATCCAGCATATAATACACACCATGAAGCAGAAATTATGGATTCGTAGGGCACTCACAAGTGAGTGATGTGAAACCATCCTCTTCATCAATACACTCATCGAAACTGACACTTCCATCATAATCCAATAATCTCATAATAACATCTCATGTTAACTTTACAACATCATTAATCCATAATACATGTGAAACAATAATTAGATCAACACATCACACAATAATAGTTGTTGCTCAATAGTAGCGATCAAAGCATCATAAGAAAATGTATCCAATATCAAAGTAATCTGCAACCAAACATAGCATAAAGCAAGCAGAACAAGAAGCAAAACAGAGGGGTATTACACAATTAACTACTCAAACGTACAAATTTTTTATTTTTGTTTAAGTAAAATTAATATGCAAGATCACTACACATTGCCAACAACCCCTAAGGTTATGAGACTGAGTTTCTCCTAATAACCCACAAACAACTTAAACAAGAATTGAAACCATAAAATTTATTTACTAAAGAAATCAAGAACACATACGTTCCATACAAGATAAACTACTTAATAAAAGTAAAAGATATCATGGACAACATATAGTAATAATTAAACAATAAGATTACATCTCTCATTCCCCAAAGGAGGTAAATCCAATAAGTGTGATTACAATTTACAAGTTTCCACCTCGATAACAAATGAGAGGTAATAAATTACAAGAGCAACTGAAATGAATAAAGCATAAAAAGTAACTGGATCGCATGAGCTCTCCAACTGGAAATCTCATCCACATGAACAAGAAGAAAACCCAATGGAGTAAGGTGCACGCCACCCAACTAAGTGGTAACCGAAGGCCCACCCCCTGTGCTAGGAGATAGTACCAAGGAATCCTAGCCAAGGCCATCTACGTCTAGACACATGATAACACATAACTGAACCGAACTGACACAACTGATCACATGTACCATGCAAGAACAACAAAAGTACAACACTAGTACAACACTAGTACAACTCTAACATGGTCACATTGCTTCCAGACATGAAATAGATCAAGTATGTTAAGAAAACCATACACACAGAATAAAATACCAACTATTGTCCTAGACAGAGTGTCATCGCACAACTCGTCACTCAATTCAACTACCTCTGAAGGTTACCCAGTATTACCTTTTGTGATCTCTGGCTCCTAACGAAAGCCACTCTTCTATTTGACATCACACATTCAAACCAATTTCCAAGGGAGCCCAAGTGCATACAAAATAGATAAAACAAACACTCCAACTCTAGGAGGAAACATGAACGAAACTCACTCCAAACCTTGGAGGCAACAATTTGACATAATCCACTCCTTCCACAAGAGGCACAAATCATCCCCATTCGTGATAATAGGGTTACTCACTCATAAGGCACCATGTACTACTCAAGGGAAATACAGTGGTTGACATCACAAAATGACAATCCCCCATCCTCTAAGGATCCTCTAGAAAACTTACATATTATTGACTCTCACTTAACCCATTTCCCCAAACATGAACACAACGAAAATAATCATGAAAGTGATTGCGAGGATATATCTAATTTTGGATATACTAAATCCATTTCCCTTTAAAATTCATTTCATAGTAAAGAAACAAATTCCCTAACAAAATAATTAAATAAATAATCCATTGCCCTTTTAGTTACTGAGAAGGGAAAACTAAATTTAATAAACAATTCAAAACCATGATTACTTTTACAAACCACATAAATCAACTGCCCTGAATAAAATTCACTAGTTCGTTGCCTCAATCAGACTAATCTAACTGTATCTCTTCCAGACCAATGATGAAATTTAAACTCAATATTTAATTCCCTAATAGCTTTTAAATAATCATAAAATAAAAATTTACCTATGCAATTCAAAACATATCATTGTAAAATGACTTTACGTCCCTTGCAAAATAAATCTTCTCTTAAAAGATGACTAATCTTGCTACTAAAACATATTAATTTTAGATCCAAAGAATATCATTTTAAACTAGATAACTATTCCTTATACTCGAACTAACCATTTTAAAAATACTTAACTCATCTTAATAAACATGTTATTTAAAATCAAAATTATTGTTTTCATCAAAATATATCCTTTTAAAATGACTTCATTAATTGGACTATAACATGTTAATTTAAAATTCTCCACTTAAATTTAAAACATACCATCATTTAAATTGCCAACTCAATATATATATATTTAAATAATTAAATCATCCCTTGAAATATTCAAAATTTTCTCAATTACATTAATATATGCTATTTATGAAATCAACATTTTAATATGTATATATTTACATATATATATATATATTAAAATTTAAAATCTCAACTAGAAAAATATATCTATATATAATAATATATATATATAATTATTTAATATATATTAATATTTTAATATTATAAGATATAATATTAAATATTATTATTAATATTTTAATATTATAAAATATAATGTATAAAATATTATATATATATATATTAAAGAACGAATTAATGGGAGACGTTGGGAATCGTGTTGCAAACTTAGGAAAGTGCGCCATTGTTAAGGGTTGGGGCGGCTGTGTTAACCACAACTGACCCACCATTGGTGTGGGAGTAGCTATGTTTAACATAGCTGACCCACAAAGAAGTGGGTGCAGCTGTGTTAACCATAGTCGAACCCACTTTAGTAGGCGGTGGCTGTGTTTAACACAATCATCCCACTCACTGTGGGCAACCGCATGGGGGTGCGTTGGGCGTGGATCCCCATAGCACCTCCCATGGGGGCGGCTGTGGGTTGAGCCCCCAGCAACCCCAAAAAAATTGGTTTTCTATATTTTTATTTTTTATATTTTTTTCTACAATTTTTCTTTTTTTAAAGAAAAAACACACGGATTTAATCCGCCCAGAAACCAAATTTAAAAGTGTTTCATTTTATTTTAAGAAAAAAATTAATAGCATAACATAAATGCAAAATATATATAAAGTAGTTTATATATATATATATATATATATATATATATATATATATATATATTGTAATGCCCCGCCATGCAACCCTAGAGGAAGTTTCAATCTACAAAAAAAGTGTACTAATTTATTTTTAAAGAGCATAGTACATACATGTTCACCTAAAATTGACAACCTCCCCTGAGGCTACGTAACTGAGATTACTTAATTCCCATTCACATACATCATCTAAATTACATTGCAATAAACATCTGAAGTAATGACATACATCCAACACAAGTAAATACAAGAAAGAATAGATTAACCATTACATAATTCCATTACAAAATTACAATCCTCATTCCCAGAATGAGTAAAAATACATAAGTATAATAATTACAAGATCCACCTCATAACAACAAGAGAGGTAGATACAACTGATACAAGACGAATTACAATAGAACAAGAAGAGAATAACAATATCCGTAAGCTACCCAACCAGATGTCTCGCTTCCTCGAACTGAAGAACAAAGGGGGACCCAACGGTTTTGGTGCATGTTCCACCCTACCTAGTGGTACCGAAAGGCCCACCCCCCATGCTAGGAGATAATAAAAATACAACATGGACAAGATATCTACTACCTCTAACCAAAGGCTGACTAACAGAACTAACTGACTCAACCATACATATGCACAATATAAATCTAACACTAACATGGTTACATTGCTTCCAGACATAATAAAATCAAGTGTGCTAAAGAAATCATACACACAACATATAAACAAGGTTATCCTAGATAGAGTGTCATCGCAAGGTGCGTCATGAGATCTCCTATGGGAATCCTTCATAGGTTTGGGTAATCTTGGTGACCTCAATCGAATCCTGACCCTCATACTCACTCAAACAGAATCAACTCCCTTTTGTATGGACAAGCTAGTTGACCTTGCCATTCCAGGCCTTCTCAGTCACCCGAAGTCTGAACAAGCCCTTGTGTCTGTGAGTGAGGTTAATTTTATCTTGGGTAATGTGAATGCATCCTAGTAGTCTAAATACTTTGCTTTAATTATCACTTCTTAAAAACACTTTCGAAGGTTACCTGGTTTACCTCTTTGGGCTCCGGCCCCTAACAAAAGCCACTCCTCTAATGGATAACTCACTACTCAAATCTAGACTCCAAGGGTGACTCAAGTGTTATAGAACTGAATAACTTTGTCTCTCCTAATATAGGAAACAACAATAAGAATCCCACTCCAACACTAGGAGGAAAAAAAACTCATACAACACTACACAAGGAACAGACGAATATTAATTAACATGGGAATGACCCACATACACCGGAAGACTTTACAATAATTACACAATAACCCATTCCCAAAGCATTCACAAAAAAAGGGAAATAACATACTAATATATTGATAAAGAAAATACCCTATATTCGGATACATTAAATCCATATTCCTACTTAAAGCATCTCACAGAAAATTTAATCTAATAACCATACAAATATTAATCAACCGAATAAATCCCCCTTTTTAAATAAACATATATCACCACTTAATAAGAATGCATAACAAAACATTTCACTTAATTCACTGTCCATCTACTTGCATGTTTTAAAAGTATTAACATAATATATTAAGGATAAATATCTATACTCTCATATCTGATTTGACATTCTAAACTAATAAAAATAAATAAAATCTTCTATAAAATTCATGTTAAACCTCTGTTTTACAATAATTTCCAGTCTGAGACAAAATAACTAATTTTTGAAATCTATTCACACTCAGATATTAATTTCCCCATTTATAAATAGCATTTTCATTTATATTAAATATATATTTTTTAATATTTAATATATAAAAATATACATCTTTTGATTAAATAAGATACATTATACAAAAACAAGTAAATTTTAACAAAACAAAATTAAATTAAATTAAATAACACTGAAATTTAAAAATTAATTCACAAAAGCACAGATGTGACTCACCTAGCGTACCAGTGGTACCTGCACCTGACACCGTCTGTACACTGTACAGCAACCGGCTTACCATCGCCGTCACCGGCTATACAGTGTACAGCGGTCGGCGCTGGTATGGGTGGCCGCAACTCCTATGGGGAGTGCGTCCCCCCCAAAAGGGTGGGCGCACTACCCATGGCAGTTGCGTCCATCCATAAGGATGCATGCAACAGTGGGGGTTTGACCTCCCCAACCATCCACTTTAACTTTATTCATTTTTAATTTTTTTTTTTTTATTAAAACACAGATACCAAAAAAAAATACCTTCCGCCATTAACACAGTGCGGATTTCAAAAAAAAGAATTTCGACAGAATTTCAAGTGTCAAAATCAAAGGCAAATAATATTTATATATATTATATATATATATATATATATATATATATATATATATTATATGCAACTACATATAATATATATATAAGTTAATATATATAATATATAAAAATTTACTAGAATCTCCATAATAGGTAAAATTGAGAAAATGAAAAAAAAACCAGAATAAGAAAAATTCTTCTAATTTTCCAGAGTTTCTTCCAACATTAAAAAGGGTTTAATTTTAATTTCCTACAATTTAATCTTATAGATTTTAGAAAATTTATACCAAGACTTTGTACAGAACTAATTTTTTTGTTTGATTTTCAATGTAATTTTCTACGAGGTTTGAGTTTGCAAAACACATCTGATTGTCTTCAAACTAAAATTTTCCACAATAAATCCTAAATGTTTGAGAACAATTAAAATTGAAAATTAAACAATGGATCAATAGTTTTGTTTACTAAATAATCTCTTACAGTAAATTTATCAAAATTTCCTCAACCATTAAATAAAAAATTGAAACAAACATGAAGTATAAAACCTGGAATGTGATGCTACAAAAGATGATGAAATTTCTTGATAGAAGCCTCCTCCAAGCTTTTTCTCCAAAGTGCAACCAATTCCAATTCCAAAATCCAAAATTCGTTTCAAAACCCTACTTGTGCAATTTCTTCAAAAATTCCCAAATTCCTCTGAAAATAATAACCTTCCAAAATTTCTCTCCAAAACATTCAAACATGCATTCATATTAAAACTAAAATATCTAATCTAACCCTAATTTCCTTTTGCATGCAAAGTGAAAATAGATATTTATTTCCCTTTCCCATTTTCGAAAACCCCAAATTGATTTTCAAATGCAATTTCATTA
This sequence comes from Sequoiadendron giganteum, assembly GCA_007115665.2. Lineage (NCBI taxonomy): Eukaryota > Viridiplantae > Streptophyta > Pinopsida > Cupressales > Cupressaceae > Sequoiadendron > Sequoiadendron giganteum. Next base: position 489,772,226 of record CM021100.1, on the reverse strand, counting down.
TTCTTTCAATTCTATTAATTTAATTTAATTAAATTTAATGCAATAATTCAATTAATTAATTTTAATTATTTAATAATTAAATTCAACCTTTTCCAAGATTAATTTAATTAATTAAATAAATTAAATTTTAATTAATACAATTTCATAATCAATAGAAATACTTCATCTAAGCATAGATTTCACTTAATATTAAAATAAACTCTACTTTCAACAATACAATAATTCTAACATAATGATTGAATAATAAAGCATCTTAATAAAATCATATAACATTAAACCAAGTAGACACGACTCACAAAACAGGACTAACGACACACTAAGGCTAGGGCGTAGACCTGACACATGTTACCTAGTTACTATCTCCCTTTCAACTTAACTATTGGATCGACACGCTCAGACCTGTGAAACCAGGTGGAGTCGATGTCATGTACCTGCAACCTGCAACCAAGTAAACAACATAATACAGTATATCCAGTATATAATACACACCGTGAAGAAGGAATCACGGATTCGCAGGGCGCTTGCAAGCGAGTGATGCGAACCGTCCTCTTCACCAATACACTCATCCAAGACTGACATTACATCATAATCAGAAATCACATAATACAATATCTCAAGCTAACTCTACCAGCAACTATAATCCATAAAGCATGTGAAACAATAGTCGGATAATCCACATCACACAATAATCAATGTCGCTCAATAGTAGCGATCAAAACACAAACAACCAGGGGTGTCCAGTATAACAGTAGCTGCATCCCAAACATAGCATAAAGCAAACACACAAGAAGCAAAATAGAGGGGTATTACATATATATATATATTTTTTTGTTTTAATACCGATTTAAGATTTTCAAGAAGATAATTTGCAATCAAGAACACAAGTTTTTTCTTGAAGAATTTCATTTTCAACAGAGGTTTTCTTTCAATTTCAAATAATTTTTCACATGGGTTTCTCTTCATCACAAATTTAACAAAGTTTCAATATATAATTTATTTATTTTTAAACCAGAATAATAATCTATGAATCTTTTTAAGAAAAAGGAAATCAATTTAACAATTAGAAAAAACCTGGATCCAAAAGCTTGAGAGGTTGATAAAAAAGGTGTAAATCCTTCTCCTCAGATTCTATCTCCTTCCCGGCAAATCAACAGACTTCTCCACAATTCCAATCCAAAAACCCACAAAACAACAACTATGTTCTTCCTTCCTCTTATTTTTCTCCAATTTTCATCCTCTCCCAAAAAATTCCATGAAAATCCATCCTCCTCCAAAATATCCAAAAATATCTCATTAATAGAAGAAAAGAAACAGATCTATTCAACCACCATAATCAATTTTCAAAAACAGAAAACAAAAAATATCTTAATTTCTTTTTGTATTCAAATTTTCAAATAAAATGCAAATTAAAACATTTTTCTAATTTTCCAATTTCAAACAAAATATCAATTAATTTCAAAATGAATAACTAAATTCAATTCAACGCCATTAATTTAATTAATCAATAAAATAAATCTAGTCCAAGGTTAAATTATTTTATTAATTATATTAAATTAATCAATAAATTAAATAACATTTCTAACATTATAAACAAATTCATTTAATCAGCAACTTAACTACATAGGCCATTTATTTAACTTTTTCTAACTTGCAATTTTAAGTAGAATCAAGACAAATAAAATAATATTAAAACGACTGAACCCGACTTAAAGCCGATGACATACTATGACCAGGGTAATGAATTGGCATGGAAAAACCTAGCTACTATCTCCTAATCAAATGTTGTTGGGCAATGGACATGCTCAAACCTGTGAAACCAGGTAGAGTCAATGCCTTGTACCTGTCAACCCATGAACAAAGAGTGTATCCACATGCATATATATGTCATAATTAAAATACAATGTGAAGAGGAAATCTTAGAATCGTAGGATGCTCGCAAGTGAGTGATGCAATCCTGTCCCCTTCACCAATATATTATTACCAACTGACAAATCTAACATCAATAATATCATCAAAGGCATAAAACATCATTAATTCACATATCAAATATGCTAATCTAAAACATGCCATAATGATAACATCAGAATAAATTACCATCACATCAAAATATCACATTCATATCGCTTAACATATAGCGATCTAATAGTAATCGAGTACCATAGTCAAATTATTAACATAAATACAACATACAGGAGAAAAAAACTGTTTGATCAAAAGAGCAAAACGAAGGGGTATTACACCCCATATGGATTATAGTTTTGTTTCACTAGCTAATTTACACAGGGTTCCTAGAGGTTGCCTCCAATTTCCATTGGCCATGCAAACTGAACCTAGACACTTGATGCACATGTTAATCCATCCAATAAATCATATTTCAAAATAATTGAATCACCATTTAATATACACAAGTTTCCATTCAAATAAATCATATATCAAAACAATTGAATCACTATTTCATATACTCAAGTTTCATAATTTCACATAGCATATATATCTCATATTATTATTGAAAAAATCACTAATCACATATCATCCCCAATTCCTTTTACCTTAATTTCAAATTATAACGTGGTTGATTCACATCACATATTTAATTTTTTCATCATTTCCAAATTCAAATTGAACAACCATAGTAACTAGCATAAATTTAGGTCAACCATCACAATAAGCTAACTAAGCATGTAGCATAATCATAATCAAGTCATCATAAGAACTCAAATGTATAAACATCGTAATCAAATTATCAAAATAACTCAAATGTTTAAAATATCATGTCCTAAAGGGTATCACCAGACATAGTTAATAATACTAAAACTCAAAATAGTATAAGCAATAAATGTATCATAGAGGTGGACCTCACACTACTGCTCTGTGCATTTCATTCCAAAATTCTACTACAACCATCCATCAAATGTTCATCGAATATTTGAGTAATTTATAATATAAACAATAAACATGTGTTTTAAATTTGTTTTAAAACTTTGTTTTAAAGTTGTTTTAAAATTTTTAAATTTAGTGGTGTTAGGATACACAATCCTAATGGAGTCATCAAGATGAGTCCATGTGTCCATTTTGTGTTTCTATGGGTCACATATAGATCTACTTGAAGCATCACGCAGACTCGCATAATCCCTTTAAAAGCAAGACATTGATTGACATCAAGGCCAAGGGGCCAATAACTTTACAATGCAAATGACTTAATAAAATGACTAATGATACCAGGAACTGTAAGACCCCTCTGTTTTGCTCTTTGATCAGACCGTGTTTTGTTTGCTTATGTTGTACTTTATGTTTGTACTTTGGCTTAGAACTCAGTTGTTGTTTTATCGCTATCTATAAAGCGATGTGATTGTGATATCTTGTTGTGATGGTATTTGATCTTGATGTTATCATTATGTCATGCTTTGGATTAGTATAGTGGATAATTGAATTAATGATGTTTATGTTTTTCATCATATTAATGATGTTAGATTCATTAGTTAGTTATACTGTATTGGTGAAGGGGACAGATTGCATCACTCACTTGCAAGTGCCCTATGATTCTGAGATTTCCTCTTCACGATGTGTTTTAATTTTAACATATATATACATGTGGATATACTCTGTGTTCGCAGGTTGGCAGGTATAGGACATCGACTCCATCTGGTTTCACAGGTTCGAGTGTGTCCAATGCCCAAAGGTATTCGATTGGGAGATAGTAGCTAAGTTTTTCATGCCAAGTCGTCACCCTAGTCCTAGTATGTTGTCAGATGTTAGCCAGGTTGTGTTGTTGTGAATATTTCTCCTCTCTTTGTTTATTTAATTGCAAGTTAAAAAAAGGGTAATCATATGGTTGTATGCATTTAATTGTGAAATTGAAATTGTACTCGTATTATGTTAAAAACATAATTTATTTATTAATTCATTTAATTTAATCAATAAATAATTTAATTGTGGATTAGATTTATTTATTAATTAATTAAATTGATTGTGTGGAAATTTGATAAGTTCATTTTGAAATTTATGAATTTTATTATGTGAAATTAAAAACAATAAGAAAAATGAGTTAAAAGTCAAATTTGAAAGTTGAATTAAAAAAATTCAAAAATGGGATATCTTGCATTTTCTATTTTCAGAAATTTATGAGGGTTGTTGTATGGATTTTTTGTTGGGAATTTGGATTATTATTAAATTTTCTTTCACAATTTTCGATCATGGAGTTTTGGAGAAAATTGAAAGGATAGGAGGAAGATTTTGTTCATTTTTGTGGGTTTTGGATTGAAGCTGTGAAAATTTATGGGGTTGAAGTTGGAATCGAGGCAGGAATCTAAGCACTAGTTGGATCCTCTCAAACTCAAGAACACCAGGTTCATGCTGGTTCTTTTTAAATTTAGTTGCTTTGGAAATTTTAATTGTATATTTGGTTGTTGAGAATCATGTAGAAAAGTATTTGAAATTTGTTGTATGATTGCAAGGAAACTCAATTAGATTCTTGTTTTCAAATTGGGAATAAAGTCTCTATTTAGCAATGGATTGCTCCAAATTAAAAATGAGATTTATGATTGTTTATGGTTGCTTCTATTTTAATTCTGTTTCAATTTTTGTTGCAATTTAGTTGCGGAAATATATATATATTTACACAAATATATATATATTTTTTAAAAATAGTTCAAAAGGGGGGTGTTGTTAAATATTTTGGGAAAAAAAAAAAAACTAGTTGGAAATACCCAATTCGGATTAAAATCTCCAGGCCGTTTTTTTTGGTTTTAAAAAAATAAAAAATAAAACAAAAGAAAACATTGTTGAGGAGGTCGCTGGGGGCTTGATCCCCACCGTGCCCCATGGGAGGTGGGTGGAGGGAGCCATGCCTAGTGCACTCCCCACCTCCACCATCCACCACCACCTCCCTTACACAGCTGCCACCAAACACAGGGACGGCTATGTTAACATAGCTACCACCCACCAAGTGGGGCAACTATGTTAACACAGTCGCCACTCTTGGTAGGGGTCGGCTGTGTTACACAAAACCGCCACCCCACCCATACATGCCTACGCCCTACGCAAAAAAATGCCACCACCTGCTATAAGCCGCAATTGGTGCCCTAATGTGGCCAGCATCCTTAGCGTGTGGACCAAGGTAGCCGCCCAACCTTTAGGGTTGGCACGCGGTTCGCGGATGCCTATCGATGCTGGTTTTGTTTTTATAGAAAGGGTTTTTTTTTAAATAGAATAATAATTTATTATTATATTTCAATAATATTATAATATTAATATTTATTATATTGATATTTAATATTATAATATTAATATTTATTATATTGATATTTAATATTATAATATTATATTCTTATGCAAATTATTCAAGCGATTATATCCATTTTAAAAGTTGATTTATTGAAGGCATGATGTAAGATTAATTAAAGAAATTAAAATATGATGTTCTTAAACAAATTGTTGAATTTATTCTCAAATATTATTTTTTTGGAAAGACAAATTAGATTTGAAGATTCAATGTTTGAATAACAAGGCCCTTGGCCTTAAAATGATTTATACTTGCAAGGATGTGTTTAATATTGTAATTACTCAATGTTTCATTTTGCAAAGGGGATATTGTTATCTTAAAATGAAATATTTGAATTGAAGGTGTAAATGTTATTTTATTATTAATTATGAGCAATTAGGAAATTAAATATTGTTTCTTAATTTAAAAGACGTGTGTTAATTCAGATTATTAAATTTAATAGAGTATTGAATGTGATGAGGAAATGGGTTTAGTGAACCCAAAGTAGAATTTAAATTCTTGTCTCCTTGGTCACCTTGATTGTGAATATGCCCTTTGTGTTCTTGTTTGGGAAATGGGTCAAGTGCCTTAAATTTGTAAGTCTTCTAGAAGACCCTACAGGTTGGGGGTTGTCGTCTTGTGATGTCGACTATTTGTTTATTCTCTGGGGTAGTGCATGAGAATTTATTTGTTAGTATCTAGTTTCTATGAATGGGAATGTATTGTACCTCTTGAGAAAGGAGTGGATTATGTTATTGTGCCTCCTTATCAGGAGTGGTTTTGTTATTGTTGTTACCTCCAGTGTTTGGAGATGGGTTTATCTTATGTCACCTCCTGAGAAAGGAGTGGACATGTTATCTTGGTTGTTGCACTTTGTTACCCTTGGTGTTTGGATGGTATGTGTGTTGTCAAGTAGAAGGGTGGCTTCTGTAGGGGCCAGAGCTTGGAAGAGGTAAACTGGGTAACTTACGGAGGTTGTTTAATCAAGTGTTAACTAAAAAAAAACTTTGAATATTAGGTGGTACTTCTCACTAATCAAGATAATTATGCCTCACTCATAGACGCAAGGGCTTGTTTAGACTTGGGATGGGTGGGAAGGCCTGGAATGGAAAGATCATCTATCTTGTCTATATGAGAGATATGTTATCCTGCATTAGTAAGGATGAGGGCCGAGGATCGGTAGAGGCCACCAGGATAACCCATTATGGGGTCGGAGTCTAGGAAGACCCGTAGAGGGTAACTCATGACGAGCTATGTGATGACACTTTGTCTAGGGCAACAATTGATACTTGTTTAGGGTATGGTTTCCTTAACATACCTAATGTTACGATAGTTGGTATTTGATTATTATGTGTATGGTTCTCTTAACATACTTGTTCTGCTTTATTTCTGGAAGCAATGTGGCCATGTAGAGTTGTACTTGTGTGGTACTTGTGATGCTCTTGAGTTGTACTTATGTTGTACGTATGTGGTATATGAGTTGTACTTGTGTTGTACATGTGATCGGTGGATTCAGTTTGGTTCAGTTGTGTTAGTTTGCGTCTAGTGGTAGATGGTCTTGGTTAGGGTTCGTTGTTACTATCTCCTAGCACGGGGGGTGGGCCTTTTTGTTCCACTTGGTTGGGTGGCATGCACCTAAATCCATTGGGTTCTTTCTTTATGTTCTTGTGGATGAGACTTCTAGTTGGAGAGCTCATTTGATTCAGTTTCAATTCTTGCATTGTTTCATTTCAGTTGGATCTTCTCTAGTGGTAGATTTAGTCTTGTAACCTTATGGGATGGTTGCATTGCGAAGCAAACTTGTATATTAATTATACTTAAACAAAAAAAAAAATAGCCTGTTTAAGTAGTTGTTTGCAACATCCTCTGAGTTGTGTGGCAGGGCGTTACAGGAACTTGGAGAACAAGTCAACAAAAAATTAGAAATCAATAAAATTTAAAAAAATCCTAGCAAGAGTGACAAAGTTTAGTGGTTTTTTTCAAGTTGATGGCAACTTTATTTTTTCATTTGTATTACTTTCTTTAAAAAAAATTGTATGCAAATATTTCATAAATAGACAATATTTAATCTCTTAAAGGAAAAAGAAAATGATTTTTCTAAGTTGATTAAATATTTCATTCTATTATTTTATTCTATTTACATTAGTTGTATAATTTGAATAGATATTGTAAACACAAAATTATTATTTACTATAAAAGAATACCAAAGAATAACACAAACATTTATTTTATTACTAGTAAATTACAATGTTACATTATTACATAGATTTTTAAAGATGATTAGAGAATTCAAGCTCTTATTTTGTATAAATGACACATGTCACTTTATATCAGACACAATTGATTCCAAGTTGATGGGCCACTGGCTACTTTTGTTGCTGGTGACAATACAAACCATATTCTGAAACCACATGGTTTGTTGACCATGGTTTGGATCTTGGGATCTTGAATATGGTTCTACATTTATAATATTCTCAATAAAATACACTCAATAATTCAGAACATTGGACTCAATAATAAATCATTTAGCCTTCTATAAATGATTTTAGTTGTGCCCACTATCCCTATTTATGAGCCACCAATACCACTACCATCCTCGTCCATGTTTACTCATGAGTCATGTGAGGTTGGGTATAATGATTTTTGGACAAACCAAAAAACTAACTTAACCATGTAACTTAAGTCTTACATTTACAATTACAATGTTTATTTTATTTGGAATTTGGATAAATCCAAACTATACCTCACACTGTAAGTTGTCAAAATTGCCACTAAAATGATATGAAATCATTACAAATCTTGTTTCAATTGATCATTGGATTAATGGCATAATCATATACAGTATTTCATGTAGTTTTCAATATCAAACTATCCAATCAATCTCTTCGGATGTACATATGGAATTAATCCGTAGTACTAAAAACACACTTTCTTCAAAGAAAGACATTCTTGAAGATATGTGAAAATTTGATTTAAAAGATAGAAATCAATAAAAAGAAAGCACATGCCATGTGCCATACTTTCTACCATTTTTTAGTATCAAGCGATCAATTCAAACATTTTTCTCACTTTTGATTAGAAGAGTAACCTAATTTTGAATATTTTAAAGATTTCCCAAGTACATATGACATTAATCTATAGTATCACATACACATTTTGTTCAATGAAAGACTATATGGTGGATATAGGGAAATCAATAAAAATATTTAGAATTAAATGAAAGGTAGAGTACTTCAAGGCATATGTACTTCGGATGTACATATGGCATTAATCTGTGGTACCACAACCATATTTTCTTTAATGAAATAAAATCTGGTAGATATGCAGAAATTGATAAAAATAATGAGTTAAATGGAAAGTAAAGTAATTAAAAGCATTAAAAAGAGAAATAAATGACTTTTTGTAGCTTAATGATTATCAATGTCCAATAATAAGTCACAATAAATTTCACTCACTTATGATCAAAACTATATGTTGATAATTACTATTAGTTTTAAAAGCCACAGTTTTATATTGAATGGAGAAAAAAGGATTTACAAGAATGGAGACACAAAAAGTATTTTAATTTAAGTAGTTGAAGGTTGAAGTACATACTACATAGCCATCCTGGAAAAAAAGCCACTAACTATGACAAAAAACTAGTCACAAAATACATATTACAAGAACTATTACATTATACAATAAAATATAGACACAATTCACTACTAAAAAAATATGTAACAATAGCAAAGGCCCTCAATCAGGTGTTTGAGAAAAAGGTTAATTCAATTTAACAAAGTAACAACAGAGAAGCAAAGGGAATCATCCAAACTTTCCTCCAAAACTCCAAACTCTTTAATGATTCATTTTTTCATATCACATAGTAGACCACATCTCATATTAACAAGGGCAAGAGCCTACATTGTAGAAGCATTCAATTCCACTTTATATAAGATTCCACCAATAGGTGTTAACCCACTTTAAAAAATTTAATGCCTAGTGCCAACTCCAATGAAGAAATAAAATTAATGAAAGGCTACAAATAACGTATTGCCAATGTCTTCACCAAATCTTTATCGAGAAAAATGTACATGCAATTGGACAAGAAATATAAAATTACTTTAGAATGTAGATCACAAGGGTTTTTCTCAAGCCATTCCCTACCCATAATTATTCTTATAGCATCCAAAACCTACACACAAGGAATTGTAAAAAACATACCCAGCTTTTCTCTGTCGTATGCATCATCAATTCTTTTCTCCTAAAAACATTTGGGTAGAATGACATGCCATGAAGAATCCATATCACAATTAAATTGAGAAAAGAGAAGAAAGAAAGAAAACCCAAATATATTATAAATGATATGAAGAACATCAAGTTGGTGAAGTATATATAGAAGTTAGAATGAATACAATCACATCAAATACTCAACACTTAACATTTAATTCACCACTTGATGTGACAATATTATTTCGAAAAAAATGAGTCATAAATGTCAACCATTTTTTTTTAAAATCTAATGGTTCTGTAATTATTCAGAAGGTTTGAATTCACAAGTCTAGTGCTTCAGACATTTTCTTCCAAAATGAATCTACAGTCATCCATCTTGCAATAATTGTTGATCTTTGATGAACTTAATGCTAACCATTGACTCCTTTTAGACCATTAACCATGAGCTGAAGCTAGGTCCCACTGAGTAAAGATCTCATAATCTTGAATTACCACATAAGACTAATGATATCACCTTCTTAGTAGTGCTAGCCTGTAGGAGTCACCCGATAGTTAATCGTCAATCTCAACCATTGATTTTCGTGAGAAAATATTTGTCACCTGACTTTGATAATCCATGGAACTGGTAATCGTCTAGGTCGAGGGGACGATCACAATGATGAATCCAAAGGCTTAAGTCATAAATTAAGAAACCTTCAATTATTTGTAGCCAGTCAAGAATAAAATATTATTTTTGAGTTCATGACTATAAGCGATTTAATAAGTAATAAAATTTCAACCATTTATTTTTGGAAATCTAATGGTTCTAGTGTTATTTCGAAGGCTTGAATTCACAAGTCGAGTGCTTTAGACATTTGCTTCAAGAATGCAACTACAATCATCCATAAAAAAATCATCGAATGATCGTGGGTTATATTGATGTGTGTTGACATCTAGCTTCAGACATAATGAATATGTTGAAACTTGTCCCCAATCTTGACACTTTATGAAGGAATTTGGATTTATGGAAAATTGGTCCTAGAATAGAACAATATGTAGATCTAGACACTTTATGAAGGAATTTGGATGAATGGAAAATTGGTCCCAGAATAGAACAATATGTAGCATTTGATATTTTTTCCATCCACGCTATGATTTATTATTAGCATAACAGTTTATTTCACCAACTTATCAGCACAACTAAATTTAAGAATTTCTAACTAAAAATCAATTTTGGTCAAACATATGATATAGTAAGATTCATTCTAACTAATTTAGATACTTCCACAAATTTTTCAACTAAAATTCTTGGCTAAAAATATATGGAGCACCACTTTGAGTCCAATTTACCAAAAAAATAAAATTATTTGAAAAACTTGAAGTTTCAGTAACTCCTGCTAATGCAAATAATATTTAAAAATAAATAAAAAAATACCTTTTGTAGATCCATAAGTGTAGTTTTCAAAAATATATATATTTTAATAGTTTAATTATTATTTTAATTTTAATTTTTTATTTTTACTAAAAGTAGGTTATCGGCACAAAATATTAGGTTGATTGCCATGCCAAGGAAAAATACTAAAACTTATTAGAAAAATTTGAAAAAAATATGATGCACTAGATAAAGGAATCTATTTAAAGATGGTATAATTTTTTTCCATTTTAGTTAAATATTTAATATTAAAGTTGACATCCGATGGAAACAACTATTTTTTAATTCACACACATTTTAATATTTATTGAAGAATATATATTTATCAAAATTGGGAAAAAATATATCCATGCACTAAAGTTTCAATTTATAAATACACACACAAAATTTGAAAGAAAAAATATAAAATTTACTATTAAAAGTTTGACGTCCCATGCAACTTCATTTTTTAACATTTTATCAGCAAATAGATTATAGTGTTAATTTATTAAAAACTATTTTAATACCAACATAAAATATACTACAAAATACACATTATAATAGTTTACATCATTTCAAATTTCAAAACATATATGCCATTTTTTAGTGATTCAAGTTTAAAAGTTGGATCAGCGTGGGTTATTTCCTTTATAAAGTGTGACACAACTTTGTGTTTTTACCCTCTATTGGTTTGAGATTATGTTTAATTCACCAATGTTTTTTTTTATTCATTTTAAAATAGGTTTAATTCACTAATGAAAATATTTTTTTTGGTTTGGAAACATTTTTGAATCACCCACAAATATATTTTATTTGTTTGAGCATAGCTTTAATTCAGCAATAGAAATATCTTGTTGGTTTGAAAACATGTTTAATTCACCAATAGAAATATTTTATTGGTTTGAAAATAGGTTTTAATTGCTAATGAAAATATTTTATTGGTTTTAAAAAGAATGCAATTCACTAGGATTTTCCATAGACTTCTAGTGATTACAAAAGTTTCACCAATTGCACTTATTTTTTCCTCAAAAACAAAAAAAATTGCCAATAAAATTAATATTTTATCAAGAAGTATACAATATTTTCAAGGATTTTACACCTTCGCCAAGGGGGGGGGGGTTTCTTAAATTTATCCCTGCTATTGCCTTATGTTATATGCATTTTTTATTTCATATGATGGATGCATTATGATGTTTTATGTATTTTATATGATAATGTGATGATTCTATATGTTATTATGCATTATAGATGCCTAATGTAATTTTTATACTTATACACTTAATCATTCTGATGTTATGGTTGTATTATGATTATTATGCAATGATTATGGATGCAATGATATATGCAATGCTATGTATGATTTCTATTCATGTTATGCAAATTTAATGTATTTGCAACATGATGTATGGTTTTCATGTTATGGAAATTTTATTTATATACAACATGATGTATACTTAAGTAATTATGTATTCAAGATGATATGATATGATTATGACATGCAGTGCCTAGGTGGATACATAAATGATTCCTATAATGAAATTCTATCAACATTTTGTATTTTCTTATGCAATATGGATGAACTGATATGTTTATGATGATGCCTACACGCTTCTAACATGATTATGTATGCATGATATTTTTGTATGGCACATGACACCATTAAGATGTGGATAGAATAAGTGTTAGTGTGGAGTTAGTGGAGACAAAGAAAGATTGATATTTTGATGACGATATGCTAGGCTATGCATGTAATCATCATTTGGCATTAAAATTTTGAAAAAAGGACAATAAACACCATGGTATGACATAGACCAAGGTGTGCAAACTTATCCACTTTTAAAAAAGATAGATAACAAACAAGGAATTCCATGACTCATACTAGGAAAATGGTCTCCCTAGTATTTTTCTCAAGAAAACCACAAAAAATAATTTAAAGAAAATAAAGTCATGAGACATAATCACTCTTGTAAATCCTTCTTGGAACATCCCCAAGGTGGCTAATAACATGACCGAAAATAAAATAAAAAAATAAAAGATAAACTGGACCAAAAAATACAACAACCATTTAGATTGGTTTCCAATATTTGTTTGCTAATAGGATTTGATGAGATTTATTGACTAATTGATTGATGGGTTGATGGATTGACAATGTCTAGTTTTAGGAGAGGAAACATGTCATATAAGACATCTAGTCTAGTTTCAATCATGCAACCACTTTTATAAGGAAAATAATGACAATGTCTAATTTCAAGAAGGACACATCCTATATAAGACAAATGGTAGGATCCGGTCTAGTTTTAAGAAATGAGGTAAGTCGTATAAGAAGTTGATTCTAGTTTCAACAATGCCACCTCTTATATAAGATAATTGATTTAATTTTTTTATGTTTGATTGATTAGGCAATTGACCGATTTGGTTTGAATACTATTTGAATAAATAGTCTGTTGGTTCATGATTTGATTAAGACTTAGATAGTTACTTGTGTGTGATCAAAGTGTCTTATTGATTATGCTACAAATAGTGATTGACTTGAAAAACCCTAAAGGATTGACTTAGCACCTTAGGGGTTTCACAAAGATGGCCTTTCCTACATAGCAATGCACAAATACACTATAGTTCAACTTTATGTGACCATACATAATTTTATTATTTATGATGATTGAATTTATTTGACAGAGCCTAAATGACTAACTTAGTATGTCAGGGGCTCATCAATTGATGGAATTGCCTATGTTATACATAGTGGAAATCTAGTTCAATAAATTTTGACCAACATGACTTGACACCGAATTTTTTTTTGAGATTTTGAAGGTTATTTGGACCGCTTTAGATTTTTGGAATATTTTAATGTTTCTGGAGTTTTAACATGTTTTTTGATTTTTTTGGATTTTTGATATAGTGACCTTTGATACCAAGTCTACAATCCATTCAAGACATGACTAAAGTACTTGCCCCCAGTTAGGTATAGGATCAATTTATTAGGGATGTGATCAAATAATCCCTATTATGGATGGATATGGAAGGTGAATACATGTGAAATATCAATTATTATAGGCTATGGGAGGGGCAACAAAATGTTATTATGGATGATGTGAGAAAGTGTGAAGGTGAATTTGATATGAGCAAGGGAAAAAAACCAAATAGAATGATGGTAGATGATGGAGACAAGACCAACTATGCATGGCGCTTTTTCACCTTCTAGAGTTGAGAACTAATATGCACCAGACCCATATAATGCCATTACAATGTATGTACCCAACTAATTAAGCTCAAATTTGGATGACCATGTTGGACAAACGGATATAATCCAAATGAAGGGTGTGAATGATGGATGCATAGGGTCACTAATGTGGTGAATGAAGGGAGCTAGGGTATGATTCCTATTGTGCAAACTACATGGGCCATCAGGATTCATATGAAAAGGATCTTGGGTGACCACTAAGTTATAGTACATTAAGGGGTCGTCATCAAAGGTCCATTGAAGAACATCACCAAGGGACATGGAGTGATATGATGGATGCAAATATATGGATGGATTTAATAGAGTGTATGGATTGAGTGAATGTGATGAGGATGGAGACTTTGTATCAATGAGATTTTTTGTTGACATTCTGATTTGATAGATGGACCTAGTTATTTTTTATGAAGAGGCATAATTGGATATCAATTTTTTCTTACTTTCATTCTTGGATTTTATTTTTATCTTCTATTTTCCCAGTATCTTTTGATTTTGACTAGAGGAGTTTTCTTGATCTCCTTTTGAAGAAGAAACTTTCTCCTTTGATTCTTGAGCTTTATCCTTGTTATTTTCTTGAGGTGCTATTTTTTCGTCCATATTTATGAGGTGGGGGGGTATGAGTGAGATGGATGATTTGAATGAAGTGGATGAGATTGATGAGATAGGTGAGGTGACAAGAATGTGTGATTCATTAAAGAGAATGGTGATGCACTCAATGGATTCTCTGGGACTAGCCTTTTTGGCATTGTTAACATCAAAGGAAGCTTGCAAACCCTTACCAAGTTGGGAAGAAGGCTTAGTAGATGCAATGGTAGGGGATGCATACCCTAACCCAGGATGGTCAAAATGGAAGGATGATGGGTTAGAAGATGGAGTGGAAGGAAAATAGTAATGAGATGAAGATGGATGATCTTGAATAGGATCATGAGCATATATGGGAAAGATAGAGGTGTCATCGGGATCGTAAAATGTGTCAATCTAGACAAAACCGTCTATTTACTTATTTTCACAAATATTTGATCCAAACTTAACATCGTTCTTGTAAGCCTGGATATCATTAAGAGTATTAACATTTTCACATATGGATGAATTCTTAGCACAAAATTAGTTGTCCATACAATAGTCTCCACATCCCATGTCATTGATCTAGATCTTGGTTTTAGAAGGTGCATTGAACGAAGTAGACAATTTCACCATGGAAGATGGATCAATGTAATGTGATAAGATGGATGAATCTTATTGATTAATAGGCACTTGAAATTCAGTAATCTCTCACAAATTATTAAAGTATTAGAAAGGATCAAGATCACTAGCTATTGTGATTTCAATGCCAATTTGGGGAAACTTTTAAGCATTGATGGTCTGTGGATAAGATGAACTTGATCGAATGAATCCATGGTCACTCAAGAGGATGTTATAGGGGAGATCCAGGTCAAATAATTGGAATGTGATATCCAATATACTGGGCCCAACTCTGATAGGTAGCAATATAACACCCTTGGAAGAGAGTGATGCATCATCATAGGCCTTTATCATAATGCTCTTTGACGAATCCACACAAGTTTCAAAGAAACCTAATGTTATAACCAATTATTGTACAAAAAATCAAGCTCCACCATTTACCATGACTCATCTAATTTATTTTTTATTAATGTAGACTTCTAGGTGCAAAGGGTCATTATGGTTGGATTTTTGTAACGATAAGTCTTGATTAGGAAAGGTGACCTAGTGAGTGTTGGATAATTATCCAACCATTTTATAGAATCAGTTGACATCAAGTTCGGTAAGCATAAAATTGTATTGCAACACTTTCTTAAGAATAGATTTGTGTTCAGGAGATATGAAAAGTAACTCAAGGATAGATATCTAAGTCGGTGTCTTCCCCAGGTTCTCTAAGAGGTGATATTGGGATATTTGTTGTTGTTTAGGGGGAGCACCTTGTATGGTCACCTTGTATCATCACATTGTGGCAACACATTCTAGTGGCTTCTTGATAGTAATGGTATTAGCATGGTTATCCAAGACTCAAATATTATTTATAGTATAGTCATAGGCAACATGGATGAAGTTAGCTTGATCATTGGTATTTATAACTGAATTGGAGACTTTCCCTATCCCATGATCATGCAAAGGATTCTTAAAAATGGTATGGTAACTGTTGGAGGCTAGTTGTTGGTTTTTTACCTTTATGATGTCATTTTCAATGAGGTCTTGGATTATGTTCTTAAGTTTTTGAGATGACAATTTTTTATGTCCTTTAGTATGGTGATAGTCACAGAAGGCATTATCATCCCACCATGATGGTTTAAACTAACCTGTATCATAATGCTTTACCTTATGAAGTTTGGGGACCTTAGACTACAAAATTTGTTTCAAAACATATTCAAGTGGTTCCCATAAGGGAGTGTATTTTCATTTTGGTGGGAAATTTATTTGAGGTGCATGTCCTTGGTTTTTTTGGATGGTGTTTTTTGTTTTCTCAAGGACATGTGGTGAATAATTTGATGCATTGGGTCCTCTAAGGGTGATTGTGGGATGAATTCTGTGTATTTCCTTTGTGTCTAAAACTCCATAATTTGTATTGTGAGCCCGATACTTGTTTTTATCATTTGAGGTACTTTGGGTGTTCTATTTTTTGTTGAGACTTTTAAGTTCCCCTTTTACAATCAATTTATGTTTGAGGATAATGCCTTTCTCCACAATTTTATTGAATATAGTGCAATAATGGACTTGTAATTGGTATTTTAGTTTTGTGATCAAGTTTTTAATGAATATGAAAGCCCTTTGTTTCTCAAGTATCTCAAAATAACATCAACCAACCAAAATTCTCCATATTTGAAAAAATGATATAAATGACTCATCTTTCTCTTGTTTTGTATGACACTTGATGTGGCTATGGTCACTTAATTTAAATGCTATAAGAAAAATGTGTCACAAATTTATCCGCTAGTTTATCCTACATTCGTATGCTTGTAGGTAAGTGGGAAAACCATTTGAGTGTTTGTCTTGTGAGACTCGTTGGGAATAATCTCATGAGGTGTGTATGTTTAGATGCGATGTCTATGCATGCCATGTTAAATTCCTTCACATGTTAAATTGGGCTCCCCTTTCCTCCATACTTGGTAACATTTGGAGTAACATAATTGTGAGGAAATGGAGGCATGTATATGCTCTTGTCGAAATGGTATGGACATAACTCTCATGTTGAATAAGTTTTTTTTGTTGGTATTTGCATGATGTCGACTTGTCTTTGTAGTGTAAGAATTTGATTTGTTAGGACATCAAATTAATTCAATGTTGTGTCCATTGTGTTTGCAACTGCATTATGATATGGTCCCATGTTTGAGTCTTGCAATCCAATATTTTGGGTGGATGAATTGGTGTTGGTCCCAAATGTGTGTGTCAGGTTTTGGTTTTGAATGTTATGAGTGAAGGACATAATTTGATTTGGTATGTCCGTAGTCAAAATTGGAATATGGTTAATGTGTGGAGGATTCATATTAAATTGCATTTGTAGTGGGCTTGAACTTGTTTGACAATGTGGATTTTGGGTACCATATTCTTGAAAACATTCCCTTGTGTGTTGTTCTATAAGAGAATAATTGTAAAAGGACCTTGTGATGATGTATTACTTTTTAATTTCAAATTGGTATTTGGTGTGGTGTTTGTCTATGGCTTAGGTCCACTGATGTAAACCTTTCACATTTTTTTGTTTGACTCATTTTTACCCATTGAAAGGGGATTGGATGATGAAGCACCCATAGAATTATATGATGTGCCAAATGGCTTCAATATTGTGCTAGGGGTTTGTGTAATATCTTGTGAGCCTTTTGTTCCAAATAGTGGAGCCACATTGCCTGTTGTGGTACTTTGTGATGTCCCTCCTAATGGAATGGTAGTATGTATTTGTGGGATAGTTTTATTAGGAATAGATACATTGTGTCCTTGGTTTTGTGTAGTCTGATTGATTGATGTTTCAACTAGTGTGTTAACATCAAAACCATGAGGTTTTTTAACTCCAATTTGTAATATTTTGTTTAGGAATCATTGTGGGTCTTGTGCTACCATCTCATCTGAAAACTATGCCACACTACAATCTTGAGTTGTTGCCTCAATCTCTTCTTTAGTTAGAGCTATTTGTATGTCTTTTATTGTGAAAATTTCTAAAGGATTTGGAAATGATGATCATGCCATAGGTGTCTCATTGGATGAAGACCTAAACTTCATGTTGCTAGTAGGACTAAAAAATGGGTTTTCATTGGTATAGTCCATTTCTTTTCTTTTCATTTATAATCTCGTTTCGACCATATAAGACTTGAAATTTGATGAATGGTATATGAAGTCTAATAATTGCAATGGTGGGACTAGGACTAAGTATACAACTATGCTATGTTTTTTGTGTTTTCTAATGTATAATAAATTCTAAATGATGATGCACTTATGCCCAAGATTAATATATGAAGTGACAATAAATGAAGCTGAGATGTGGTAATATCACTATGGTCCAAAATCTATGGTGTGACTAAGATTAAAGTATGCAAATTTGATTTTATGATGAAGGTTATGGTATGACCAAAGTTATGATGTGAAGACTAAGCACTTTTATCGACCTAAGAAGAGACTACTAAACAAACTAAGACAGTCCAAAGTACCAAATCTAGTTATCAAGACCTTAAAAAGGACAAAGACTAAAGTGATAATGATTGAAAAAGTGGATGCCAAACTAGACTCATGAGTTTAAAGGATCAACTAAAATGAAAAATATTGATTGATAAAGTGATAAGGTCAAGATAACCTAAATTTGTGAAAATGATCTAATCAAAAGTCTAATAAGCCTCCTAGTCTAGATTCTATAAAACTGTATGCAACTAATGAGTGACCCAAGGTTTTAATTAAGGTGTATGCAACTAATGAAATGAATGATCTAAAATGATAAATTTTCTTATCTAATGAGATTATTACAATCAGGAATTGATCCAAAATAAGACCACACTAGAATTTTATATCAGCTAGGAAATCTGGTTCATGGTCTATCAAATGTGTTTTATTGTATTGCATATGTGGTGCATAAGTTTCAAAAAAAGTGGTGCTCTATTTTTTTTATTGCAGTTTACAGTTCGGAAGATGCGGTGAATAGTGTGTTTATCCCTAGTTTGAATGTTTTGGATTAATTTTTTGTATTGGGTTTTTGAAAAATGTGATTTAAAACACAATAAACAATCTGAAAACAAGTCTTAGCTATTGAGTGATTTCTTTTTTGGAGTGTTATGTGTATGTTTAAGGTTTATTCATGTTGAAAATGAAGGTAAATTTGTAGC
Source organism: Sequoiadendron giganteum (assembly GCA_007115665.2). Taxonomy (NCBI): domain Eukaryota; kingdom Viridiplantae; phylum Streptophyta; class Pinopsida; order Cupressales; family Cupressaceae; genus Sequoiadendron; species Sequoiadendron giganteum. The sequence goes on along the minus strand of CM021100.1, from coordinate 489,752,811 downwards.
TTAAATCTTTTAAAAATATGTGACTATCAATATAATTAAGTATTGTTTGAGAGAATTATTTGTGTATGATTAATCTATCTAGATAAATTTTGTCATTTATAGAAATAGACACAAGATTGTAGAAGAATGAAAAAACATAGAAGTGACACAACATATAAGTGCTTATATTATTTAACCTTACAATATTATTATGCACTTGCTGCAATAAATAGGAAATTATGAGCTTTGTAAACTCCTAAGAGTTGTCAATTACAAGAGAATAAAGATCCTCTCAAAAACCTACACCTAGCTTTGGAAAGTAGAGTTCCTCCATGTAAACACAAGTCAAACAAAAGTGTTCCTAAAATTTGGTGAACCAAACTGAACACTTAACTAAACTTTGGTCAAGAAGATATCCTTTAAAATCCACCTCAAAGTTGTCACCCAAGAATGGGTCCACTTAACTAAGCCTTGTAAATTTATTCTCATGTAAAAGGTCTAACTGAAAGATGCCAACTTGGGCTCCCAAGGTGGACCCAAGTCAATCTCTCTTAACGGAATCATATCTCTCCATCAATTTATGAAAACAATATGCATGATTGATGATCACAACCTAATTTAAAGTATCCACATATTATCTGTAATGCAACTAAATTCATTAGTCAAGTTAGCTACTATACAACTGAAAATAACTACATGCCCCTAAAGATAACTAAACCATAATTGAGCTGAACTAAATTAAACTGAATTGAATTTAATTGAATTGAATTAAATTGAATTAAACTAAACTAAACTAAACTAAACTAAACTTATATTGAACTTATAATAGACTGATAGTCCCACTTCACTCTTGTAAATATAAATCCGTAATTTTTATGAACCTAGATATGCATTAATCAAGTTTTATCAATCCTCCAAACAATTAACTAAAAATAGGTGGGTTCCACCTTCCATGTGGGTGTCCCATGTGCTCCTATTATTTAGGAACTCATATTGGATTTCCCCACATGTTCCTATTATTTAGGAATAATTAAAAATGTCAATTTACATGTTCATTTCATTCGAATTTAATATATTTCTCATACTAGTGTTGGGAAACTCTTTCGAAGGACTTGGGAGATACATGAAATATGTTTAGGAATGCAATTAAATGGAATCCTATTCCTAATAATTCACCCCAACTTACACATGTCTAATCGCAATTTTAAAATACTTCACACACATAAAACACTTCCTATTTATAAGGTCAATGGCTAATGGCAACAAATCATAGGCCCAAAAATTAGAATCTCCTTCGATGCAAGTGGAGGGACACTTTTAGGGGGTGTATGCAATATTGTATTTACAAGAGAGGATGGATAGGGGCCTCCAAGACTGGAAGGATGACCAACTCACCCTCTCATTGAAAAGCTACAAGTAAACAAGTAGCTTATGCCAAGCGAGGTATTTTTGTCTCATCTCAAGGGAGCCATATGGTGAGTAACTTCAAGTTGTGATACTACACCTTTGCACTCAAAATGAAACCAATAAATAACTCAATCAGTATGGGTGGGCCTCTAATTAATTGTCTTCTAGTCATTGCTTGGGGACTTGACACCTCACAAGTTTCCAACAAGTCAATTAAGGCTTTAACCAACCTTACTTGGGTAGTTAGAATACCATGTGGGTACTTCCCCTTTTGGATTGGCACTGCATCACAAAGGCTAACATTCGATTGTACTTGAATTTCGTTCTACACTTTTATATAGCAGCTCGAGGGAAAAACCGCTTTGGGTCACCAATGAGTTCTCGGTTAGGATGTGTCTCAACAGTAGACAATTCTAAAGGAGTATGGAAAAGTGATACAAATACAATGATTTTGATCTCCAAGATCATATAAAAATGTGAGGAGAGATAATACACATGTATTTTCTCACACTAGCAAATATTCATTAACCTTTGGAAAACAAAATGTGTCATGTGAAAATGAAAGTTTTGAGAAGTATTTTTTATTCCCAAGATCATATAACCTATGATTGAAGAGAATACACACCTTAAAACACAAAAAAAATTAAGATGCAAGACCCATCCTACCTAGACAAATCTATCTTAGTCCCTCTATTCCTCTGACACTACCTAGATAATTCTCCCTTCATCCCTCTATCCCTCTCTACCTCATTCCCACCACCCTATGTCTCTCTCATATTCCCTCTATTAAGATGCAAGAACCACCCTACCTAGACAAATCTCTCTCAGTCCCTCTATACCTCCCACACTACCTAGATAATTCTCCACTCATCCCTCTCTACCTTATTCCCATCTCTCTCTCTCTCTCTCTCTCTCTCTCTCTCTCTCTCTCTCTCTCTCTCTCTCTCTCTCTCTCTCTCTCTCTATGTACCCTCTCTCTCTCTCCCTCCCTTTGTGCTTCCCCAAATAACTATAATATTTTAAATAATTATATTATTTTAATATACATATATTATTTATGTGTGCATATCTTGGGCATTACATTAGCTACTTTGTCACAAATTTTAAAATTCAAAAGAAATATGATTTTTTAGTGATATTATAGTGAATAAACTTTAATCAATGAAAAATATATTTTATTTCGAATAAATTAAAATATTATGTTTTACAATAAAAATATAGTTATTTTAATTATAAAAAATTTAGTGAAGACATAAAAGATAATATTAATATAATTTTAATGAGCTGATAGGCTATTATACGTGGGGGAACCCCACCGACATTTCTAGCAGTCTAACATAGGTGGGAACCCCACGAACGTTACATAGGGGATATTTATCTAAATTTATATTATTCCCGCATGTGTTGTCCACTATTTACCTACAAATTTCAATACGCGCCCAAAATCAAACACAAGACATCTCAATATAATCTTTATCTTTCTGTACAACTGCATTTCCATTTAAATTTCATCTCGAGACACGAGCTGAATTACTTGTGTTACCATGTAGCTCATATTTTTGGGGGGCTACATTTATTGAAGATATGATTTGAGCTATTATTTACCTTTTCACATGATAATGTAAGTAGGATTTGTTAAAAATAGGTCATCAATGGAAAGTTAATAAGTTATTTTATAAAAAGCTGTAAGAAGTAGAAGGTTGTAGTTTAAGTGGTTAATAATAAATAAAATGAAATAAAATAATTTATATAATAATTTATGTAATAATAATTTATTTATATAATAATAATTAATGCAATAAATAAATAAAATAATAATTTATATATTAAATAAAATAAAAATATTCTTTAAATAAAATAAATAGAATAATATAATAAATTTTTAATAAAAATAAAATTTATTCTGTGTTATAAAATCCAAACAATAAAAAAAATAAAAATTATATAATAAATAAAGTAAAATAAAATAAATAATAATTGAAGGAATAAATTAAAAAAATAGTAATTTATATAATAATATATGTAATAATAATTTATTTATTAAAAAAAATTATTTATATAATAATTTATGTAATAAATAAAATAAATAATAATTTATATAATAAATGAAATTAAATTAAATAATTTAAATAATAAATAAAATAAAAAAGATTCCTTAAATAAATTAATATAATAAATTTTTAATAAAAATAAAATTTGTTCTATGTTATAAAATACAAACAATAAAATAAAATAAAACTATATAATAAATAAAATAAAATAAAATAATTTATATAATAAATAAAATAAAAAAGAATTTAAATAAAATAATATAATACATTTTTTAATAAAAATAAAAATTGTTCTATGTTATAAAATCCAAACTGTAAAGAAATAGAAAAATGAAAAGAAGTTAAATGAATTTTATAGGAAGGGATGTTAGAGGGAAGGATAGAGAAAGAGAGAGAGAGGAGGGTAAAGGGACAAAGGGAGGTAGAGAGGGATTGAGATAGAGATGAATAGAAAGAAGTAGAGAAGGAAAGAGGGAGAGAGTAGGGAGGGAGAAGTAGAGAGGGAGGAGATAGAGAATTAGAGAGAGAGAGAGAGAGAGAAGAGAGAGGGAGAGAAGTAGAGAGACAAGGGTAAAGAAGTAGAGAGGGAAGGATAAAGAAATAGAGAAAGAGGAGGGTAAAGGGATGGAGGGACAAAGGGAGGTAGAGAGGGATAAGTCAAATAGAGATAGGGAGGGAGAGAGAGAGGTGGGATAGAAAGAAGTAGAGAAGGAAAGAGAGATCTAGAGAGAGTGTGAGAGAGAGGGAGGAAGGGAGAGGTAGAGAGGGATAGGAGAGTTATAGAGAATTAGAGGGGGGAGGAGAGAGGTATAGAGAGTAATAAGTGAGAGAGGGAGAGAAGTAGTGAGGGAAGGAGAGAGTGAGAGAGAAATAGGTGGGATGGAGGGAGGGATAGGTAGAGAGGGATATGTGATATTGAGAGAAATAGAGAGGGAAGTAGAGAGCAAGAGGGGGAGGGAGGGAAGGAGGGATGGAGAGGTAGAGAGGGATAGGTGAGATAGATCATTGCTTTCTTCACGTTGTCCACTGCTTTTCACGGTTGTAAATAATGTGGGCTCAGCCTATCGGTGTAAGTATTGCACCTTATTGGAGTGCAAGTGCTAGTATCAAATTATGAGATATTCTTAATATTAACAATGTAAAGTTACAATTCTAATATTAGATTATAAGAATATTAAATATCTTAATAATTCACAGTCAATTAAAAATATATATTATACAAAATAAATTACATATTAGGAATAAATAATTAATGAAAAATATTAATAATAATATATTATAAATATAATTTAAGTGGGTATATTGTGAAATATCAGTTTTTATGGCTATTATTTATTGATTTATAGATATGGGTACTAGAACAACTATTGGGTAAACTAGAAAAAGTGGTTTATAGTTCGAGTGAGGGAGGAAAATTTGCCAAATATGACTTTAAGAGATTTAATTTTGTTTAAAAAAAATTGGTTTAAAAAATAAATCAATAAAGAAGAAAAGTATATATATTCATAATTTAAAACTAATAACTATTTGCATAAGAATTTTTTTTAAAAAGAAGACTAATATTAAGAAAATAGTATTTAGAGCTAATATACTAATTTTAAAGTACTATTTAAATATTATTTTACATCTATTTTAAGAAAAAAATAAGAAGAAAACTAAGTACTTTAGTCACATAAAATCCTTAGTTTCTAATTTTAATTCATTTATATATCTCATATATATATTATTCTATTTTTAATATACTAAATATTTAAAATATCTTTTATCATGATATTAATAAAGGAAAACAAGAAAATAGTATAATATTTTCTACATGATAGACTTCATAAAAAAATTAGTTGAAGAGACACACACTTTGAACTTGTCCTCATGATTGACTATATTTAATTAAACTAAATTATATTTGTAAAATTATTAATTTATTTAAATAAAAAACTTAAAATTCATAGTCAATGGATATTTCAAATAATCTAAATAATGTTGCTTTTCTTGGAAAATTTAGAAACCCATGTTTTTTCCTTCACTAAAGCATTGATTTTCCTGTTTACTTGTTTTGAAAGGAAAAAATACAACCCTACTTTCTTTGGATGCTATTATTTCAAAGATTATGGATTTTATCTTTGGGAAAGTCTATTAAAACCGTCTCTATATTAATATTCAAGATTCCTAAAACTCAAATTTAAGAGTTTTCTCCTTGTCGCTCTCTCTCTCCCTCCCTCTCCCTCTCTCTCCCTCTCTCCCTTAATATCTCCCTCCCTCTCCCTCTCTCTCTCTCCCTCCATCACCCTCACCCTGTCCTTCTCCCTCTCCCTCAACCCTCTTTCTCCGTCACCATCACCGTCACCCTCTCCCTCACCATCACCCTTACCCTCGCCCCATCTCTCTCTCTTGACCCTCAACCTCACCCTCTCCGCCTCCTTCTCTCCCCTCTTCCCCAACCCCACTCCCACTCCCTCTCCCACTCCCTCTCCTTCACACCCTCTCCCTCACCCTTACCCTCACCCCTCTCTTCCTCCACTCTCCTCCCCCATCACCTCATCCTCATCCCTTATCCCCATCCCTATCCTCACCCTCACTTTCACCGCCACCACCGGCCACCCTGTCACCCTCATCCACATTCTCATTCTCCTTTGTCTTCACCTCACTTTCTCACCCTTCAACCTCTCCCTAACTATCCCCTCTCCTTAGCCTCACCTCCCTCCTCCCCCTCTCCCTCCCCCTCCTCCTCCCTCACCTCTCTTCCTCCCCCTCCCACTCCCTCCCTTTGTCCCCCTCCCCCTCAGTCCCCCTCACAAACACCCTCACCCCTCTACCCCTCATCCTCACTCACCATCTTCATCCCCCCTTACCCCTTCATCAACCTCAACATCACCCCTCACCCTCCCTCTGTCCCCCCTCACTCTCCTCCCTCTCCCCCCATGCCTCCCCATCACTCTCACCATCCCTCTCTCCATCCCCTCACCACACCCTCACCTTACCCCTCCCTCTCCTTCTCTTTGTCCCTTCCCAACAC